>VXAX01002446.1:86187-106983 GCA_013399835.1 Leptocoma aspasia
AAAAAGAAAAAGATGAAAAATTGTATTAATTCAATTAGAGATTTGGTCACAAGTCCCCAGTTTGGTTTGCATGTAAAATAATTAAGGTGGGACAGTTTTGATCTCCTTGCAAAAGAACATTGCAATACTAATATCACAAGGAAAATGACTTTGCTGCAGGTAGATTTATTTACACATTGAGGAGATCTGATCTTTCTCCTTAATGGTTTTGTCATTCAAGTTATTACTCTGCTGAGATCACTACTCTAAATTCAAGTGACATATTTGACTTATTATTTTGTACTCTTTTTTTCTGGTTTTATTCCCTTTGTTGATGCCTTTTCAGAAGGACATCAAGTACAACTTGCTTGTCCATATTTTCAAACTGTTATAAGTCTATTCCTACAATTTCTCACATACCAAAGGAGATCAATCTCAACTGTAGGGCTGTTATATAGTAACCAATTTAACAGTAGTCATCTTTGCAAAATTACCTTTCAGGCATTCTTTTTAGATTTTCCTAACCCATTGCAGAAAAATGAACATAACAGAGAGTATTGAACATTTTATGGGGTGTGTTTGAATGAGTGTCTGGGAAAGGTCAGGCTTCCACAAGGCAGATCAGCCACCACTGGAGTAGGAGAAATGTGCTCTGCTTCATTTGTGTCCCACCTCATCACTCTTTTTTTTTTTGGATGAGAGCAGAATTAGTTTGAGTGTCCTCTCCAAAGGAAATTGTGAAAGCCACTAGTATGGTCAGGGGATAATAACAGTGAGGCCAATGGTAGTTTCTTTATAATTTTTAAAACTAATGTGTATTTCTGCCTAAAAAGCAAACCTAACAATCCTACCCTATTATCTATTCTCAGCATTTAAGCCAGGCTTCATTATTTATTTCATCTTGACCAACAGATTCTAGAAAAGCTCCTTTTAAACACAGTTGAGGCTATGCCAGTATAGACAATGTTTTTCCAGGTGATGCCTCACAAAATTTCCTTCCCCTGGGCTGACACTCCACTGTCTTTTTCTGTTGCCACTTTCCTTGTGCTTCAGCTGCAGACTCTCTGGCTGTGTCTGAGTTGTAAAGGTGGACAAAGACCATTCTGTGCCCCTGGCCCCCGATGATATGGCATAGCCTGACTTCAGACACTGGCTCTTGCTTCTCTCCAAAGAACACCAGGATGAACATACCCAAACTGCACAAACAGGCATGTGCAGTCTCTTGGACTTGTCTGGATAACACTAAATGGCACAAGGCAAAACAGGGATCATGGCAACTGTTAAATAACAGAGATATTGGTGTGCCCATGCTCTGTTCCCTGGTCATGGTTCTGTACACTACTAGTGCATAGACATAATCTCTGGGGCTGGGGCCAGCTTTTATTTTTGTTGGTGAATCAGTGTTAGCCCAACAGGTTCTTTATTACTGACGAAAGCTCTTTGGAATGATGGAAAAGGTATCCTGTTACTATAGTATACTTCAGATTTTCCTGGGAAACTTAGCTTGTGAAATTAGAGTAAGATGAAAATGACTTTGCAGTGATATTTTCCTGCATTTTTTAAAAAATTATTATTTTTCTTTCTGTAACCTGAAACAAAAAGTCTTGGAGTCTTCTGAGGGAAACTACTAAAACCATCTGTAATATTTTCTGTTCAGCTGGAAAACAGAGAATCATTTTTCTTTCTGAGTACCATCGAAAGTGTGGCTGTCCACACAGCCCCTGTCAAGAAATAATATGGATGATCTAAGAGAAAGAAAAGCAAATCAGGAAACTGCCTGCAGAGATAAGAGGAAGGAGGATTTAAAAGGATAGTGTTTCCATAAATCAAGGCAACCGGTGACAGCTTTAAAGTAAGGGTCAAAAACATTGCGAGAGGTGTCACTTGGCTAAGAAGTTAATCCAAGTTTCTATCTCTCTGCCTTTAGTGCTTGTTCAAGTGGAAGTTAAAGATCTCATGGTATTATTTTGGGATCATAAGAGATTGATATCCTGCCCAAATTCTCTCTTTCAGGATCATCAGAGACCTTTGCACCAGTATCAATACACACAGATTTATGAGATTGCAATAAACAAAGGGCCACATTTGTCTGCATACCATTGCTGCACTTTATTCTGTTCACATGGCAGCAGAGAATTTTAAATTGGCACAAGAATTCTGGGTAGTGTACCCTGCAAAACCCTTCAGGATGGGTTTGCAATAAGAGAAAAGAAAAAAAAAATAACTCGCCATCACAGAGGATTCCAAGCAACCATGAGAACTGACCACCAGAGAGTCTCCCAATACCAACTGAACCAAATAAGAGGTTTGGCACAAATTTCTCAAAAATTCCCTTAGATACACTGTCTATGGAAAGATGCTGTCACATCTTAATAGAAATTACTATTTTCACCTCAAAAAGGTGGAAACAGCTCTTGGGAGTCTGAAACTAAAGAGCTGAAATGCCAACATTATAATTTAAGGACTGTGATTTTTCATTGCTTTATACAGAGTAAGTAGCCTTTACTCATGGGACATCCTTTAATGTAGGATTATTTCCTTGCAAATGAATTCAGCTGGTAGGTTTTGAAATGGAAAGTGCATGAGATAATTGGCCTGAGGAGGTGGCAAATGGTTCCTGTGTGTCAGTGAAGCAGAAGTCAAAAACCTGTGCTGCTCCGGCAGCATATCATCAACAGCAAAGATACGATGTAAAAATGCAATTAAAAAAAAAATCTTTAAAGTAGTAAGCTGTAAGTCAACTAAACTGTAGTAAGTTTAGGTATGACCCAATCCTGAATCATCCTTCCTTAATTTTACTGGCAGTCAGTTAAGCTGCTAAAGAGCTTTATTGAATATGAGATCTATCCAGTGAGTAATTTTGAAAGTAAAGACCTGCTTTAATATTGCTCTGTTTAAAAATAGGAGAAAAAAAAAAAAGGTTCCATGTTCATAAAAAATAGATATATACAAATTCAGTAGGGAAGCATGGTGCTCAGGAAGGGGAAACTGAAGGCAGTGATAATATGATTTCATTGCTCTAATGCAGTCATGAGTCTTACCCTTCTATTTTCATTACCCAAATGGAAAACGGGGGAATGAAAAAGGTTGAGGAAGTGACATTTTTCAGTATTAATAGCAAAAAAAGGAAATTAACTGAAGGGCACTTAATAGCTGGAAAAATTTGAAAATTCTGAGTCTGATTTTCCTCTTACACCAGTCTTATACCAGTAGACTGCTGGAAAAGTCTCAGGGCTTGATTCCCAGAATGATGATGAAGTGGAAAGGAGTTTCTTTAGGTGACTGGGTTCCTGTCTAAATGATTATTTGAATGCTAAAGAGGTTTTGGTCTAAGGGGACTTCTGGTAATCTGCACTCTTGCAGAGAAGCCTGTATTATTCAAATCCAAATATAATAAGTCTTTTTTCGAAGACTCCTTTGGCTTCCACCAGCTATATTCTGACATATCCCTGTGGAGTAAAAGCAGTTCTTTCTAAAGGGAACAACATTGCAGGTGTAAGGTGGAATTTAAGTGGCTGCTCTAAGGGAACACACAAACTGGAGAGGTTATGATGGGGGATGCCAATTCACACAGTCCCTGGGGAGGCAACAAGGCCATTTGCATCTGTATGAGATGATTTCAGTTTTAAAGTGAAACACATGTGTTAGTGAGTTGGAGGCAAACTGACAGTATCTTTGTAACAGAACTGGAAATTATGAGCAGCAGGAGTGGCCTGACCCTACAGAGTGCTAATGTTTAATCTACTTATCGAGATAACAATCAAGGAAGAATCAATAACATAAAAACAGTGGGGTTTCTTCCTAGGTAACAAGTAAATAAAGGAGAAAAAAGGCTTCCTGATGGATGCTTCAGTGATTCCCCAGACCGTGGTAACTGCCTTTGCTTTGATGGCTAATTCCTGGTGGGCACTGGGAGGTGGCTTTTCTAAAAAGGTGTTGAGGTAGCAGCAGGGCTTAAACATTTGAAGAGTGTTCAGCTGCAGTCATGACAACTAAATGCAGATTCAAGATTATGACTGAAATCTATGCAATATGCTATGAAATCAATGATTTCTTACAGTGAGAAAGCTGCCAGGATTCATTATTCAGAAAGCAGAACACAGACCAAAGGTTCATTACGGAAGCACAGCATGTTTGGAGTCATTAGAAGACAAATTAAGCATAAAATGATATTTTAAAATATGCAAATCCCTGCTATTAATAACAACTTTGAATTGTAATGGAAAATTGCTAGTTTAATCAGGGAACCTTTACATTGCATGGAGATTGTAACAGTCTGCTGTTACATGAGTATTGTTAATGATCTTTAAAATAGTCATGGGCAGCACAGCTGGGGAGAGGAGGCATCACAGCTATTTGGGAATTTATTTAAGCCTATATGATTGCAATGAGTACCAGAGTGGCTATTGCCAGCTCACTGATGAATGTCTCACTGTAAATAAATCCCCTGTAATTTCTTAAGTGTTGTTTTCTGTTATCCAAGAACAGAGGGAAGCAGAAGAGTGTCAAAATGTCAGTGAGATGCCAGAAAAAAAAAATATTACCTGTCCTATTTAAAGAAATAGATTACTTTTTATAGAAATACCATGTTAAAAAGTGACTATTTGGATAAATATATTTATTTTTAAAACTTTTGGAAAAGCATTGTAAAAGATTTAATAAGATGATTCACATGTTTAAATAAATGAAAATTCGTATAATAATATTTTTTAATTAATTTTATTTGGGATAGAGCAAAAAATTACTTACTGATCTGAGAAAAAAAAAGTTTAATTCTTAAATGGAAGCAAGAGCTCTTTTAAGCAGGGAATAAAGAAATCAGTACTTCACAGCTGCAGATCACAGAGCCCTTAAAACAAGAAGCATAATTCCCATATTGCAGGTAGAGTAAATTGACCTCATTGCAACTTCTCTGCAAGTCCAGGATTAGTGTGGGAGCAGAGCTGGAACATGTTTGGTCTCGCCAGGAGAATGAGGCCAAGCTGGCCTAACAAAGCTGCTTTCAGTGCACCCAGGTGTCTGTTTCCTGTGACAGGGACATCTCTGGGTTGAGGCACCTTGCAGGTTGGAGCTCTCCCCTGCAGATCACAGCACAGACTTCAGGTTCCACATGGAAAACTACAGCTTCAAATCACAGCCTGGTGCTCCAGATGTCTTCCCACACTGCTGCTCTGGAGTGTTTGGTGCAAATTTGGGTTCTTGGTCATGAAACTGTGACATTTTCAGCTTTACACTTGAGTTTGTGCCCCCAAGCCTCTGTGTGCTCTGCCTCACATTTGATGGGCACAGACCTGCAGGAGGACACAGGTCAGTGTCCCTCATGGGCACAACTGCATTTCTGGAAGATGTTCAGGCTTTGTGATGCAGGAAGGTCAAAATTTGCCTCCCTCATCACCAGGTGGGTGGGAATGGATGGCAGGCAGCTCTCATCTCTACTAGCCAGAACTAAGCAGAAAGCAATCAATGCCTGTAAGAAAGATGGCATCAATCATTTTCATGCTCTCAAGGAAAATGTGGACCACTTTGATTCCTGCCCTGCCCTGGGAGCAGCTATGCACTGCTCCCTGCTCAGGCTCACATTGGCTTTAAACTGAGCTCAATTCAAACCTTTTTTTCTTCTTCTTTTTTTTTTTTTTTCCTTTCACAGTATCTTTTGTAAAATTCAATTCCATTACTCCAGTTCCTATTTTCCAGGACAGTTCAAGTATGCTGGCTGCATTACTCAAGCCAGGCTTTGGTTGGTTGGCATTTCTGTCTTTAGGGCATTTTGCTGGATTACTCCTCTAGTGCCTGTGCTGCTGCACTGTGGGGACTGAAAAGTACCAGAACAAATGCAGGAAGATGTGCCAGCTCTTGGTACACACCAGACAATCCTGAAGCAACAACAACACTTGGCAGAAACAGAGACATTGTTAATAAAGCAAGCCACTAAAATCTGTGTTTAATCACCAGAGCACCATCTCCCCACTTGCAAGGGAATTTTCAAATGAGAGGAAAACTGAAAAGGCAGCTTAAAGTGTCACACAGAGTGGGAACAAAGTATGTGATCAGAGGTTTGACTCCTTAAAGCAGAGTTTTGCTTCCTAAGCCACTTTCCCTCTATAAGTTGGAAAAAGATCATGCTCAGATGTTTTTATCACAATGTGAGTGAAATGGACATATTTCAGTTAAGTCCCCAGATACCTACTAGACCATGCTTGTGTTGAAAGATTTTTTTAAAATATGGAAGTAAAAAAGACCTATTAATGCTATTTCTGCTGGTTGCCAGCACAGATTTCTTTCCTACAGATCATTATCTAGTATTTTGGGTGGGATAGCAGAGTCACTGACAGCTCTGATAAAGACAGCTCCTTCTTTTACTGTGAATAATCCACACTAATGTTCTGCCTCAGATTTGTGTTTGTCTATAGGTCTAATTTATAACTTCCCACCACACACACCACTGAAAAGGAAGTTTCATACTTAGAAATTGCTGCAATAGCATAGGAATGCAAAATAGTCAGCAAGACATGACAGATATAAAGGCCATACTGGCAAGTTTCTAATCTTCCTCATTTCACAAGAGTGTTTTGTGGGGGTATTGTTTTGTTTTGCTTTATTCCTTCCAGGTTAGGTAAGTCAGTTGTTGATTTTAAGGTATGCAAAACACAAGACAACCGGAGATGTGAATGTGCCACTCCAAACAGAAACGTGACCCCTCGTTTTCCATCCCAGATCTGCAACGCTATGACCACAGCTTTTGAGAATCACACACTCATCTGGGACTAATCAGTGTTGCTCACTGAAGACTGGTAAATTTACAACTGAGGATGGAAACCCTCTTCTGAGCCCTTGGCAGTACAATGATTACTTTCCACTGAAACACGGTGTGCAGTTGTGAAATGTTTGCCAGGTAGACTTGAAAAGAGTAAATAAAGTTATATATGTGTAATCCTTCAGCTAGACAGTTTTATAGGCCAGGTTAGGTTTCTAGGATCACTAATAAAAACAAATTATATCTCCCAATGAGTATCTTGGTAAAATTACAGTGAACTGTCTAGGTGCTCCTGCAGTCAAGGAGACAATGCACCATTTTTTTTATGTGGACTTAGAAATGCACAACAATAAAAAATAGCATTATATACAATCAGAAGTTATTCTTCGCCCAACGTACTTCCGAAAACATTTTAAGTCTTCTTTAATTTCTTGGGAAGCAACTGCATGGGCAACTGGCTGCTTCCCAGACACTCTATATTAATGCTCCATTCACAATTTACAATTTCCAAGGCTTTGACAAGTCATGAAATTCAGTAAGGACACATCTAAGTTCCAGCTGACCCAGAAATGCGAGCTGCCATTCACTGTGCTGAGTTCTCTTGCTCCACTAATCATCCTTATTTTCCAGTGATTTCTGCATTTCACTGACTGTACATGTAGGATGAAGGACCACACACAGTTCTTCCTGCTAGGAGGAGACTTAATAGTTTCTTCTATGTTTCCTTATGGTTAGTGACTATTGCACTGCTGAGCCACAAAATGTTGCCTCAAATCAGGGTAACACCTCAGCCCAGGCATGCCTAAACATAATTAGTTTGTTCAGATTTTCACAGATGAATATTATTAAGCGATTAATTGTTCCAGGCTACAACAAGCTAACTTAAACAGAAATGTTCCCAAACATTCCCAAGAAAAATCCAAATTGAACAAGATTCCAGGTTTCTCCTTAGAGTCGTTAATATAGTTCCCATCTTCACCATAGATTCCAACAGAGAGTTCCTCCATGCTTTGTTTTCCTTCTCTCTGAACGTGTTCTACTGTTGGCTTGTGGCTTTTATTTTTGTTTGTTTTTATTACCATTCAGTTTTCAAACACCAGAAGTACATACATTGGAAATATCAAGCACTATTTCAAGGCAGACAGAAAGAGTCACAGAGCAAACTCAAATAACATCAAGTATTTCCAAAAACTTCTCAGTGTCAGAAAGTAAATACACTGTGTTCATGCTGCTCAAAGAAAAGCTTGTAGCTCCTAAATATAAAAAAAACAGAGGAGCAAGAACAAATTCTTGGCCAATTTCTTTATTTTTCCCCCATGAATTCTGTGACCTTGCTGATTGAAAGCTGAGATTTTGGGGAATAGGGTAAAAAAAAAAAAAAAGGACAGAATCCTGACCCTTATAAGCACCCCATGCAGCTGTAAAAATGAGACAGCAAGGGATAAATCTTGTTCAGTTACAACAAGATTGTTCATTGGTTTTACTGAGTTGCTTTGGTATTAAAAAAAATCCAACTGGGCCTTGATGAGAACAGTTGTCTCCCAAATACACACTTTGCTTTCCAAAAGTTGCATTGTGTTCTTTTTTATAATGTTAGCTTTTCTCTTCAGTTGCATAAATGCACATGAACAGAAAAGGTTTCATGCAAATGAAACTAAGAACACATGTTGCATTAGCACAAAAATTGTGCTGGCCCATTTTGTTTCCAAAGGGATCTCTCCACACCTGCTATTACTTCCATCAGACTTAGACCAGCTTCCCATCATGGCCTGGACAGCATTCCATTTGGAACTGCTGTCTACCAAGTCTTTAGGCAGCAAAATACAGCACTTTTAGACTGAGCACCTTCAGGGATGTTTTTTGACTGTTTTGACAAAGCCAAAACCACAGGTCAGCTGGTCTGGAGGGTGTTAGTGTAGAGCTACCACTGTCCACTGCTGATTTACATGGATACACTCCCAGCTGTTCTCCTGGATCTGTGTATTTGAACAAGGGTAGGTGGAAAGCCTGTCCTTCTGCAGGGCTATTTAGAACTATCAAAAGACTGGCATAAATAAAATTTAATGTAGTGCAGATTTTGGTTGTATAAAATATGTCTAAATTTAGGAATATATATGCAGACTTTTATATATTCAGTAGGTGTCTAAGATCTCATAATTATCAACCGGGATTTTGATACAATACCATTGACAGCACGTGGAAAAGCCATTCAGCTCCTCTGAGAGCAGACATCTATGGCATGGCTCATTTGCATGATGTATGTGCATCTCGTGCCACACAAGACATGCTGCTTATCAGAAAATACACAACAATGGGGAGATGTATGACAGTGACAACTGGAGCCTGGCTGAGATTCTGTGAAATATTTCAAATGGGATTAGATTAGATTAGATTAGATTAGATTAGATTAGATTAGATTAGATTAGATTAGATTAGATTAGGCAACATGGTTTTTGGCCAGCTGTGATCTCTAGCTTTTACTGTATTCAGTTAATTTTTCTAAATGTAGGTGTCTGACACCATTTGAAATGCTGTAGGGAGACTGAGACCTTCACAGGACTGGGAGATACAACAAAAGATTTACAGGGGAGCCACATCCTTCTCAATTGGCAGAGGGAGGCCAAGCAGCTGCCACAAGGAACCTGAAATGCCACCAGACATCAAACCAGACTAAATCCTGTGCTAGGTCTCCACTGACTTCTGTGAGAGAGAGCACAATGTCTCTCACTCACCTGAAGATATTTACATGATAGTCTCCTAAATTTAGACATCCAGATTTACACCTGAGACCGACAAATTGCTAACTGCCTGGTTGCTAACAGTTTTTTTTTCCTCCCAGTTTTTAAATTCAAAGTAAAAATTTGATTTTTTTTTTTTTAATTTGAGGTTGTATGGCACAACACTATCCTGGTTTAGGTCATGGAAGTAACAGTAAGGAAACTTCTGTGATTTCTATTCAGAAAATCTATTAGTCCCTTTTTAAAATAATTTCTTCTTGTTTTGGTATATATTTTCTTCTCTAGTTTTTCAGCTTGATATAAATTTTTAAGGTGCTAAAGTAAAGGGATAATATCAAGATAATCATTCAACATTCTAATTAAAAATGAATGATGGTAAAATGTGGCAGATGACAGCTGACAAATTGCCCTTAAGAAACAGCAAACATTGTGATCATTGATAGGGGGTGGCCCTCATACACAGGGCTGTGAATTAAACCTAACAGAAGAACAAGATCTGGAAGGGAATGAAAGAGAATATTGTGCTGCTTCTCTCTAATGTGATGAAGAACGCTGGCTTAATAGTTTCCCTCAAAGGGTCATCACCAGTGGAAAGAGAAATCTAAAAACATGAACCTTTACTCAGGATTTAGTAGTCTTAATGGCTACAAGCCAGAATGGTCTGAAATCACTTTATCTAATTACAAGAGAGAATGTGACTTAAGTTTAAATTATTCTAATATTAGCTATAAACTTACTGTACAGCCAGATGTTTGCTATGAATATTCTTTGCTTTGCTGAAGCTCCATCACTTATTCCCTTATATGTTCTAGTTACAAAACAAAATTTTCTGCTAAAGAATTCTTTCTAGTTATGGCACTGTAAAACTGCTCTGAGTTTTTCTATTTACATGAAGTAAAAGCATTGTTTACCACAACAATTTCAGCTTTATAGAAATAATTTTCTATGTGTTTTTGCAGCAGATGGGTTTATGTCCATGATACAAAAATGAACATGAAATTATAGATGAGAGGAAAAGAAATTGGCTAAAGTTCTCAGCTCTTTATCTGAAACGTTCAGCATAGCAAGCCTGCAGACGCTGTACATCCCATCCAACTCCCATTTGTTTGTTTCCATTTTTCTGAAGTTTCATTTTATTTTGTTTACCTTAGATTGGTTTGTATGGAGTTTTATCCATGTAGCAGATAACACAATTTTAGCCCAGACAGAAAAAGTCAGCCAAACTCTAGTCATCACCACCGAGTGAAAAAAATTCTCCAAGTGAAAAGACCAGAATAATTGTTTCAGGCAAATGAAGCACAAAACTATTAGCTTGGCTCGCTGTGCTAGATTGCTGAGGACCATATGAAACAATCTTAATTTAAGGAAAACAAGTCCTAGACTGTGGAACTGCTTATCCAGTGACTGATAAGGGGCATTGGCTGACTCTAGGGATGTACAGCAAGATGATGTGTTTCCAATACTTAGATCTCCAAGACTTTCAGGTGTCAGTATTCATTAAGCCTACACATTTCTCTGTGAAAAGAAAATATTTCATAACAAAGAAAATTAATTGAAGTTTTCCAGAGCTTCCACACTCAGAGAACCATCATTAAAAAATGCCTTCCTTTATGTTTTAAAGACACTTGAAGCATTATTAACCTCCCTTTATATGTAACAGACTGTGCTCAATGGATGATATTGTAATGGGTGACTTGAGTCATCTTCTGGACCTGTCACTGCACAGAGGGAGTCTAAACTACAGTACCTATAAAATCCCACTATGCATGTGAGGTGAACAAGGTAAACCTTCTCACCTCCAGCCTGGAATTCAGGGTATCTCAGCTCTAAAGAAAGCCTTTCACACTTGATACTCCCTAAAAACACTACTTAAAAAAAAAAAAAAGGCACAGAATATTAAAGTACTGATTTTACTGTGGGTGAATTTGTGGTGCAGGTCCATACCCTTAGGATTGTGTATGGAGGCAATGTTCTACTGCTAGTGACTATGTTACCAGTGCTTAATATTTAAAAATACTAAGCTAAAGGTAAAGAAAAATAGAGAACTGTGATAGCCATCATGATATGCAAAAAGTAGGTTATACATTCACTCATAAATGAGAAACTGTATCAATGCTATTGTGTAAACATTTAGATAATGGTAGACTCTAACCACAAAAGAGGAAAAATCAACTTCCAGATAAAAAAGGAAAAAGTTCCAGTTACACATAGATTTCAATTAATGTGACCTTTGTAGGGTTTATTAGTTCAGGCTCCTCTCATTAAATTGTGTAGGATTTTGTTGTTACAACAGAGAATTCAAACTCCTGAGTTGCCATTGGAAGTACCTAAAGAGGCGTTACCATTTTTATTCCAAACATTTAAATAACCTCTGTAATGGGTCATTTGTTAGCTCACTGCTCAGATAGCAGTCTGTTCCATGCTCTAGTTACAATGAGCAAGGATCTGTTTTCCAAGCTTTTCCTGAGGTTTTACTGGGCCTTTGCAATGTACAAATCTTGTGATCAACATAGTGTTAAAAGCATGCACTTTACAAATTACCCATGACAAATGTACTTGATCACATCATGTAGGGAAAAAAAAAATATTTTGTTTCTTTTAGAATTATTTTATTGGACAAAAGTTTTTGCTTTCAGTAAAGAAGTTTTTTGTCTCTTATTATTTAGAAAAATCAGCTATATCAGAACTTTGCATTTTTCATTTAAGCCTGCTTTTCACATTCTTGAAGAAGTGCCAAGTGGACACCCCAGAGCCTGAAATATCCCTTTCATACACAATGTATACAAAAGCTTCACAGGCCTCCACAGCCACATGAGTCAGACTTGAGGCCTTCTCTACCTCAGATGTGCCTATGGTGAAACAGAAATGTATGATTGCTTTCTGGAAGTACTTTGGATGTCAATGGTAGAGCATCTCTGGTATCTTAACACCATCCTCCCGAGGATTTACTCAGTGTGCTAGGCTAACTTACATCAACTTGAAGCCAAGTTGGCTGCACTGATCCTTTTACTGGAACTATTTAATTTAGGCTGTGTGTTGTTGTATCGAAATTGGCACTTCAGAGAAAAAAGTCCCATGACCCATTAAAATGTCTGCTAAAACAGTAGTGGCCCTTTTGATTTTCACTGTTTTAAAACAGGAACACAAAGAGAGTGTGAGATGTCAATGCTGCTAAACCTAGACCTGAAATATCAGCTAGGTAGGCAATGATTGCTTTGATAATTAGACAGAGGACAGTAAGTTCTTGAAGCTGCTCAATCTCAGAGATCTTTTTTCTAAAGCAGTTAATTTCTATATATGAGACTGTGAAAGTCTCACTAAAGTCCCTGAGTAGATAAAGGTTTTAATAATTCTGAAGAATATGTAACAGCCTAAACATGTACATCCAAATTCTTGACTATTGTTCCAAGTTCTACCCATGTTCCAAAAACTTTGTAGAAGAAATTGTGTCATTGGCCAACCTGATGAAAGGAAAGGAGTGTAAAACTCCTCCACAATGATGGGAAGAGATAGGAATATTTCTAAATGGTTCTATAAATACAGAGTATTATCAGCAACCTTTATAGTCACTTCTGCTTATTACAGTAAAAGCACATCTAGTAATATACGTTAAGAAAAAAAAAAGCATCTTTAGCCTTTAGGATAATATTGTTCAGTCACTCAACCTCTTCTCTGAGGCTTTTATAGTTCTTGGGGCACATTAAGACCCTTAACCTTTCTCCACTGATGATTGCATGAGCATTGTCCTAAGTGATTAAGTCTCACAATGATGCAGGGAAATGAACAAATAACATCTGACAGATTGGAAGAGAAAAAGTCAGGGTTGGAGGAAGTGCCTTATCACCCAGCTCACAATCCCTGCATGAATACAGGCTTGGAGTGCCAACACCATATTCCAAAAGAGTTCTGCTTTGGGAGAAGCATCCTAGTCAAGAATTGTAATGTGGTATTTTGTTGTTTTTTTCCACTTCCAAGTGGTTTTTATACACTTGATATTTAGTTTGGCTTATGGAGAAAGACAAAGCAAGACCAAATGAAGTAAGAAAGAAAACTTCCCTCATTTGCTCCTACTGTCAGACACAGGTCATGTGTCTGGGATACTACCTTGCTAGGCAGATCTGCATTTGCAAGTAAATGCACTGAGACAATGGGTGTGATTCCCCTTTTCCTTTATGCAAAGCGTCTTCAGTCCCACATTACACTAGAAACCCTTAAATTACATTTAACATTAGACATCATGGACATTCACAACCTACTTCTCCTGCAATATGTGAAATTTTGCTCTGTGCCCCCTCAATGTAAATAGGAGCTTTTTGACAATTTATAGAAGATAACAAAGGATGAAATTATTCCTGTTGGTTAGAAATTCCATCAGTGGCTGAAAGAATTTCTAAAAATAAAACTGCCCTTTGATTCACAAAGCAACACAGTAGTGATGCTTCAGGCACTCAAATACAACTTCAATCAAACTAGAGCATTTGTTAGGGTTTTTTTAGAGAATTCTTGTATTCTCTTTTAATATTTCCTAACAGGACTTTTGTGTGAAAACAGAACATGCATACTTATTGTGGATTTGGACATGCTTGAATGACAGAATAGGTTTTCCTCAATAAGCCTTTAGTGGAAAATATTTTAACACATTGCACTTTAAGCTCATTTAAATGGTTGTGTGCAATTTTGTTTATTCTTTTGAAGATAAAAAAGAGAGAGGTAGGTGATGATTTCAGATCTGTATCAACCCAAGAATTCAAAGCAGTTTTCTTCTGTGTAAGTCCTCTGAGAGAAGGTAATCACCACCAAACCCAAGTCTCTAGGGCTGGATTGAGTAAGGTGGGAATCAAGCTCACTTCCCCCATTTCTTTGGGGCAATTTCAATGCAGATAAGAGGATTTAGAAAGTTTACCTGCAGGCGCATCTTAGCAATATATAAAATAGAATAATTTTCAATTAAAAAAAAAAAAGTCAGGTCAGACCAAATACATGTTGTAGTCCATTTAGAAAAAGTAGCAAGTATTAATGCTATGTGAGCAGTGACTATTTGGCAGCAGCATGGGAAACAGTTCTGTATATTTTTCACCAGTTAGAATACAATTCAGTCATTGTACCAAAAATTCAGGTTCAATTCAAAAACTATGGTAATCAATTTGAACACAGTAATTTAAACCTTGCTGTTTAAATCCTCTTCAAGACTAAACTTTTGAAATTCACAGTTGGGGCATTTTTGTTGCTCAGTGCACATGTTGCCATTCTTGGGACTCAGGCATCAAGAGCCCTTCCATCACAGGGTGGATTTCACCTTGTTGAATTCATCTCCTGCACCTCTTCACCTACACATTGTCACTTCTCCAGCTCCAGTTGTCAGGGTTTTTTCCATCCTAGTTTTCCAGCTGCAGCACTTTTCAATGCAATGAGCAGTTCAGGATTTATTTCCCTGGGACAGTGTAGTTCTGGGTCATTAATTGCCCATTACCATCTAGGAGCAATTCCTGTTTCCTTCAGATTTGATCCAAACTCTGGAACTCCAGCAGGAGCACACCATTGCTTTCAATCCCCTAATTCCTCTCAAGATATAGACCCTGCAATGAACTTGCAACACTGATTTATTTGGGTTTTTTGCTTGAACGTGTGTTATGTACTCCCCCAGATTTATCTAATCGCTTTGAATTCTGGACTTAATAGGAAGACAAATTGTATTCCATCTAAGCAAAAGAGTAAGATACTTAATTACAGAACTGGAAGCACCTACAAAATAAATTGATAAAAATAAGGAAACAATCTTAAAATGTGTCTTATCCTAGCTGTCGTATGGGAGGCTATTTCTAAACTAATGAACTGAGGAGTTGCTGAATGAATTTATTCTTCCACTGCATTTCTGCTTTTCACTTACATTTGACGGTTTTCTGCTGAGTGCTGACAAAGTTACAATCTATGTCTTAGGAATTCTTTTATTTCTCTACTGTTTGAGAGCCCCAGGAATAGCATGGCCTTTCTTCAATCTGCTTGCTGTCTATCAGAATGGTGAATGAATGTTCCTAAGCTTATTTGAGAATAAATCTCTTTAGGTACAGAGGAATCATGGAGTGCTGATTCTTCTGTCCTGTTTACCTCTTCTGTCAGGAAATCAGCTGAACTGCAGTGATAAAAATGAGTTACAGTAGTAAATATACAATGTACCATTCTGTAAGCTACATATCATGAGATGTTTTTGGCACAAGCAGCCATTTTATTTCTGGTTTACTGGCATATTATAGAGACTGCATATAATACATTAATACACTTTTGGGGCTGGGTCACTGTGTCACAGTCCTATTCAGGGAAGCACTTAAGCATCTGTCTAATATGAATCATGTGCTTAGGTCCCACAGGTGCCAGTGGAAATTAAGTAACTACTCCAACTCTGACTTGAACAGAGATTTATTCTTAAACCATGTTTCTATAATAAAATATTTTCCTTTAAACTAATGGAGGATGGAATAAACTAAAATGAAATGCTTCCCATACAGGATTTTAGTTGGTTTTTCTGCTGTTTGTTTTGACTTTTTGGCTGGTTTTCTTTTAAGAAGCTCTTTCAGAACATGTCAAAGTTTCCTATTCATTAAAATGTTTGTCTGCAATTATGCAAATATTAACATTTACTTAAAGACTCTGAGATAGATAACAGTTGCTATTTGTACAGAGATGAATCTGATAATCTTTCACTGAAATATTTTCACCTTCATTTCTGAAAAACATTGATTATCAGCTCACAGCAAAGGCACTCTAATTAATATCACCCAGTGTAGGCGAAATAGCTGTATATCTACAAATCATAGACATAGACATAGCATAGACAAGGCCTCTAGTTCAGATGCTCTTTAAAGCCTTACACAACTCTTGTTTTTCTTTAAAAATCTGGGGCTTTTGGAGTTCACCACTACTCCATGCTCAAGCCTGTCTCCAAACTTGTTTCATCTCCACTGTAAAATTGTCTACAGTTCAGCCAAGCTGCTGTGAAAGGTTAGGCCAGAAACCATTTCTGCCCCTACTTGCTTTCCCAAACTTATTCCTTTCAAAAAAGGAGCAAGTCCTCCTTTTCAGAACAAAATCCTGGAAGCAGTAACCCAAAATTTTTTCAGTTTCCACTTTCCAGCTTTCTGTTTTCAGCTTCCTCTTTTACTAATCTCCATTTTTCTCTTCCTGTTCTCCCTCTCTCCTTTAGCCCATCCGTCCCCTCAGACTTACAGAAGTTTTCCATGAGGTCTCCATCAGGGAACTGGTTTTCTTGTTCTCAAGAAACAAGCAGCACCAAGCTGGCATTCTCCTGTCATATCACCTCCCAGTTTTAATCAAAAAAACTTTCAAGAATGTAAAAATGAAAGGAAAATTAATTATGTTTCCAACCAGAAGCCAGAATTAATTCAAGAACTGTATTGGAGAAATAGGCGGTTCTTATTCCATTTCCAGACTAGCCAGGAGCCTGGGTCTCATTTCAGAGCTGGTAATTTCTAATGCTTTTGGAAAAAACAGACAGCCTGCTGTTCCCAGTAATTTTTATAATATTTTCCAGCACTGGAAATTGTTGACTACCATGGCCTTTGAACAAAAACATTCACTATGCTAAATTTAGGCTACAGTCCTGTAGAAAGTGTATTTTAAAAGAGCAATTACTAGATCAGAACCACTTTAACCAGCAGCTAGATCAGAATAAGTCTTCTTTACTAGACTTCCAGAAAGTGTTCTCTTCTGGAAGGAAAGATACAAGCAATTTGTCCAGCTGGTACCTTTTATTTACACCATAGACTGAGTGCTTTAGAGGAAAATAGTTCTGAGAATTGTCTTTCCCTTGGTCTTGGCATCAGGCATTAATCACAGGACTTGCATGGGTTAAGAAACAGAGAGTTTGCCAGCCTGGGGAAGACCAAATGAACAAATGTACAACCCCAGGAAGGTGTCTACAGAAAAGAAGAATATCTGAATAGAGATAATATTTAATGGGCTCCAGGTAGCTCAACACTCATATGAACTTCCCTTTTTTTTTATTTTTGCCGCAGTTACTTTGGCTCTCCTTCTTAATGACAGAATAAATTTACATAATCTAGATTACCTTCTACATGCAAAATCTGGAATTAAGACTAAGGATGCAATTTAGACCTCCAGTGTAATTTGAAATGACCTGAAGTGTTGCTTCAGATGACCACTGGTAGTGTGTCAGATCTGTCAGTTCTGTCTCTATACTTGATACCCTCAAGCATCCCAAATGGCTTTAGGTGCCTAAATCTGAGATACTGAGCTGAATTTATTTTGTCTCTTTAAAAGTGAATTGTACGGCTTCAAATCCTATTGATGATGTTGACTATATTGTTAATAAATAAGAAAGGATATTAAATACAGTACATGAAAACATCTTTCTTGTAAGTCTGTTAATCTTGATCTAAATGCCGTGCCAAGTCTGTTTTTATAAAATGCCACAGTATCTACATTGTATGAAGAGAGGAGGCCTACTGGACCTTGAACCCATATCATCAAAGGCTGAAAAATAAATGTGGAGGTGAAACTGTTCTGCAGAGGCAGCCAAGGTCTTTTAAGGAAATTAAATAATTTTGGTCTATCTGGTGATCACTAATAGTGGTCAAAGGTCTTATCTTGATGTTAGCTTGCTTATTTGTAAGTAGCCCAGGGAGCAATTTTAAGGAATGCTTTGAAAGTTAAAGGAATAGCCTTGTGGATGTGACATGAGAAGCAGCATGGAAAGAAATATGAATATAGTCTTTCTGAAGCTGAGCAAGTGACCATATTTTGACATGTTGGAAAGTATTTCTGCTCTTGTAAGGCTGAGGTTGGACTTAGTTCCATTAAACAGAGCTACAAAAATAAGCCTTTAAAAAATCATACTGTTTTTGAAAATGCATACATTCCAATCAGGCCTCTTCCATGGGATTTCTGGTATAAAGCTAGTAATTATATTGGAATTTCAGAAACAACTTGTAGAGCTCCCAAAACACAGGGAGGAGTCCCTCCCAGGGCTGGAATATTAAGTTGGCTGGAAGAGCTGTTGGCTTTACAAAACACCCAGGACCATATTGTGATCATACTGAGGCTTTCTTACATTTTTTAAAGATTTACATTAGAGCTCTGCACAGATACAGGCCACTTATCAGATAACTCACAGAAAAATAACTTGTTTAGTGTGACAGGCTTTCTCTGAGGCTGCCAGATATATTCCATGAGCACACATAGTCTGACTTTTAAAAATGCAGTTTCTTAAAACCTCATTAGTGGCTGGTAACCATGCAAAATGTTGTTGCATCATGAAAAATACAGCCATACCATCAATTATTTGTATGCAGATCTATGTTTAAAACACAAAGTATCAAGTTTCATTTACTGTGTTAATTTAAGACATTCATTTCATACATCAAGCTCTATGGAAAGAATACAAAGTGAAACTACTTCTGACAAGTCAGTTTAATAGAATAAATCCTATCTAGTGTATACTTTATTCCAAGTCAGCTGTTAACAACCCTACCCTGCAGCCTCAGGTGTGAATTTTAATAGCATAATGAAACTTTGTGAGAACAGAGTCTTTGACACCAAAGTTGTTTATGTGCTTTAAGGATATTAATGTTTCAGGTATGGATTCAACGCCTCCACAGCTCTCAGTTATGAAATATTCGCTGCAGGTTACTGTGACTGGAACAGATTGCATCTTTTAATGATTCTTCCATAGGCAGCCAAGCAGGCTCATGTTTAACTGTAGATTTAAAGGAAAAAACATAGCATGCTGGTAATTGCATATAGGAAGTTAGCATGTTTCCTTAAGAAGTCTCACCTTTCATGAGAACCCAACATCAACAGCAGAATTTTCTTTAAACAGATCACTTTTTGCTTTCCATTTAGACACAAGAGCAGTGTTTCAACACCAAGGAGACTCTGCTGGGAGCAGATAAGTCTGTTGGCTGCTGAGCAGTCAAAACTCCTTCTCATTTCTCTTCCTAAATGGACCCTTGTGTGTACACAAAACCTGGTTAATTTACATTGGAAAGAAATTTATAAATGCGTTTTCCTTTCAGTTACTATCATTTGAAAGACCCAGAAACGGAAATATTTCATGTTTTTCTTTAAAACTTGTTGGAAAATTTAATTAACAGCATTAATTCAGGAGTAGTTCGTTGAACTCAGATTGTTTTCAAGCATTTCCAGTTCAATGACCATTTTGCTAACTCCAAGAAAGGGTTAAGTGGATTTTTCCCTAAGATCTCCTTCCCTGTAAAAAAAGAGTTAAGCCACAGCTTCCATGGTCTCCCTTGGAAGAGTGATTCATCTGGTAGACTGTAATTCCTGATTCAATGAAGTCCCAGAGCTTTAGCTGGGGTAAACTTTTAGGATTACAGTGAGGAGTCCAGTGACCCTGAACCTCAGTTTTCCAGAACAGTCTGCATTTAATCAGTTTTTCATGATCTTTTATGTCTTTGTTGTGTTCAGGGACAGTCTTTCTTGAAGAGAGGTGCGCCAGAATTAGTTTTAATGAAACTTCATGGCCTGTCTGCCTGTACGTCAGATTTTGTAAATCAGGAGAAAAAAACTCCAAAACAAACCAAAAAAAAAAAAAAACAGAAATGAAACCCACTGCAAATCTCTGATCCATGTTATACTTTGGAAGTCAGTGATTTTGACCTGATTAAATCTGTTCCTGCAGTAAAATATAACTTAGACTCAGAAACTGGCCTGTCTGCCTTTTATGAATGCAGATTTCCTTTGTTGTCATCTTCAAAAATCATGTTGATTTGGAAAGGGAGAGTTGTCCTAGACAGTTTACAAATTTGTTTCTGGGTGAAATCAAGGTTATTTTTTCCACAGACATGAAAGAAGTACTGCATGCTCCTAAGTGACTGAGTGTAGATCCAATGGCTCAGTGGCTTGAGTACACAACTTAAATAGGATTTATCAAAGTTACTGCACATTCACATTTGAGCTCATATGTCTACATATTTGAGCTCATCCTGTTTCAGATTGAGGCAACACAAATCAGTTTAAACATCTCACAAATAATTTATAAACTCACAACTGGTGGTGGGCTAAAAATATCCATTATTTTCAGAAAACAGTGACAGACAGTAATGAGTTAAATGATGATAATTCAGTCTTGTATTCCACATACTGATACTGTGATCTTGAATATTGGATAAACAACATACATGTGTTTCTATTTCTTTCTTTCTTTCTCTTTCTTTCTTTCTTTCTTTCTTTCTTTCTTTCTTTCTTTCTTTCTTTCTTTCTTTCTTTCTTTCTTTCTTTCTTTCTTTCTTTCTCTTTCTTTCTTTCTTTCTTTCTTTCTTTCTTTCTTTC
>VXAX01002446.1:107244-135028 GCA_013399835.1 Leptocoma aspasia
CTTTCCTTTTCCTTTTCTTTTCCTTTTCTTTCCTTCTTTCCTTCTTTTGTAGTTGAATAAATCCAGTTTTTTCCTTACCCTGTGTTACACACCTGAAAATGTGCAGTGTTCCAGAGGCAATGGTTTAATTGCTGCTGGATCTAACCCCCATACATCCAGAGACTTTGCTCAAAACAAGGCATGATATCTATTGCCTCCTTAATGCAGGTAAATTATACCTCAGAATGATGGTTGTTCTATTTTTGTTAAGGTTTACTTCCCCCACCCCATATTTTCCAAGGCTTTTGGGCATATAAATTAAAGCTTGCTGTCAGACACACCTTCAAAACTAAACACTACCTTATTTTCTTATCGTATTTGGAAATCAGTCATTTTTCCACACCTTTCTTTCCTACTCTACAGAAATGAACTTGTTATCAGCTAAAAATACATACTGTTTTCATGAAGTGAGATAAGATACACTCATGAAATTCCCTCCAAGCTATTTGGGTTATCTTTATATCAAATATAGCAAGACTTTTGGTTTGAATCCAAGAACTGTCAATTATCAGCAACTCCAAAAGACACAGAAAGAACCACTTGGCCCTCTTTTGCTTGTGATTTTATCTTCTGTCATCCTATTGTGTTCTCTGCTGCAACAAATTAGATTCTTTACCCTCTCTGATCAAAACTCTTTGTCTTCAGCTTAACTGCTCTAAATATCAGGGTGGTTTTTTAGTACCTTAAGGAGTTCCATACTTTTTGAGCCCTACTCTCTCTCTCTCTCTTTCTTTCTNTTCTTTCGTTCTTGACTTTTCCTGTCAGGCAGAATACTTGCTATCATGTAACGTTTCTTTCATTGCTGAGTCCAGCCTGTGCTACTGACAAAATGTGGACTTGGTGCTCATTAGCTGTCATGCCAGGCTGCATTGCCTTCTCATGAATTTTGCAATCAGCACACATAAACCTGTGCCCCTGCAAGTGCCACTGGAATCCCAAAGTCAGAGAAAATAAAATTATCATAACTCCAAAGTGATTTTTTTTTTCATTCTCATTGTGGAATAAATACATCTCTTCAATAGCTAGACAGACTTGGAATAGAGGCCTCAGGAATGTTTCTCCAATCACTTCACTGCTATTTGCAAGTTCCTAATCATATCTGACAAAGAAAGTATAAACACTTGTGCTCGGATTTCTGCAGCAGACATCAAGAGCTGAGTTTGCAAATGTCAATAGACAGAAATAAGGACTTCCAGGATGTGATACACTTGACCTATTTTTGACACTTATTTTAAGATGTGATGAAATATATCTCTGCTAACTAGCTCTGCTGTGTGCAAAGAGAGTCTCAGGTGACCAGCCACAGGTTTTGATGTTGAGATTTTGTCAGTTCTAGCACGCACTTACTTACACTCTGCATGAATAATTTGAATCGTTAACACGTATAAAGGCAACACAAAGTAAACTACGATTTTAAGCTGTATCCAGAAGAGATCAAAGCATTAGAAGTTACCAAGAACACACTGGTATTGATAATACTAATGAATGTAACTGCTGGTATCAGTCCAATGTAAGATCCAGAGTTTGAACAAAAAGTCTCAGAATGATCAGCCAAATTTTAGAAATTTGGTAGTTTTACAACCAGAACAGTATTTCCTGGATTTCTTCAGAAGATTCATTGTTTTAAATCCCCAAATAACAACTAATAAACACAGTCTTTTTTTATTTCATCAAAGAAAAAATACATTTCTTTCCTACAAGTCCATTTTTATCTGATATATGTAAGATTATTTCAGAACTTTATTGTCAACTCTAATAGGAAAAAATGAATGGTTTGGATAAAAAATTCCCATACTCTGCTCTCAAACAATGATTTATTTGTTTGTGCACAAGTGAAATTATAGGGTCTGACATGTACATTTATATGAACATAAGACTTTTACAAATGTCTTCTTGCAGATAAGATTCACTCAAAACATTTTTCTGAAGTAATACATCATATTAGACACTGGCCAAATTAAAAGTACATATTAAGCAAGGTTCATTGTCACTTTTCTAGACCTGATAACAGCAATATAAAACTGAAGGACTGTAACAGTTTAACTATTATTTTTATTTCCTTCTTTTTGATCAAACATGCTTTACTAATTACATATCCCACCAAAGCTTGCATTTCAATTCATCCACTCTCAGCCAGAGGGACTCTGAAACATTTTGTTTAAGTAAAAAAATAAAAAAAAATAATAAAAAATAAAAGGGCTTGTACACCTCAGTTGAACATAAATCTAGAATTGTTGCATGAGATGAAATGAATGTTGGGCAGACAACACTTGAGGAACCTGAAATCTTTCTCCTAACCAAAACCAAGTGTCTCAATTTGTTAGACTTCCAGGATAATCATGATCTTTCCAGGCAGATTTATATTTATTGTGGTACGAGATAGCCCATTTCCACTAGCAAGATCTTTAATGTTTCCACTGGGACATGCTCTGAAAATTTAAGGCCCTGTCTTGTCCGTGCTTGTGAGTGTGATTAAAGCATGGTCAGTGTTGGGAGTGCTGGATTGGTTTGAGTGATTTTTTTACCCAACCTATTCAAAGCAATGACACACAGAGAAATTTATTCTTTACAGTGATAAAATCCAAAGATTTATTCTCACAAGCAAAATGAGGGTTAAACTGGGTTAAGTGCATCTGTATTAGACATTTCCTCTTTTTGTCCATGAAGATTTCAAGTTGGCAGTATTTTAATGAGCTTAATTTAGTCATATAAGCACTTTCAGTCACGTTGAAAATGTCAAAATCTCAGTATTGTGGGTAATGGCTGACAGTACAATTGTGCACTGTTAGACACAGAAGGTGGAGTTAGGGCTTAGCGATTTTTATGGCTGGTCAAAATTATCATCCAGAAAGAGTACTTTTATAGCAAATCAAATGAATGTGTCTCAGTATTATAGCATTCACAATGAAGTTTATCATCTCCAATATCTTCCAGTGGTTTCTTCTTGAAAGGTCAGCATATAAATTTTATGTTAAAGAGATAAGATTTTGTGGATAAAGGTATGAATTTGCCTAGTAGAGCATTTTTTCTTCATCTGCTCACATTAAATGGATGAAATATTCATTTGTTTTTCACAATTTTAAGAGTTTAAACAGATTTAAAAATACCAATATGCTTTTTTGTTATCATTACTATTTAATTATCTCAGGTCTTTAGTTGTACTGCACTTGCTAGTACTTAAATTTCAGGGAATGTGTTTGTTCAGCATATGAATTTTAATTAAATATTCTTTTCATAAGATGGTAATTCTACCTTAAAAAAATCAGCTGGAACCAAGAAATAATTTAAGAAGCCAGATGATATTATCTTAATTTCAGAATATGGACGTGAGCATTCAAATATTACCTTCTGTTTCAGCTAATTCTAATCTCTGCCAGGGCAAAGATTAGAAACCAGCTCCACTCTGAATGAGCCTGCTTGGTCCATACCAATTATTGCAGACAATCAGGTAATTAATCCCAGAGAATTTCCTGTTCTACAGACTTCCTGCTTATCACCCTTCTCTGTATGTGAAGAGTTTCTGGCTAGGCACTGCAGTAGGCAAGCCAATGTCTGTAAGAGCATTACTTTTGTCAGGAAGGATGCCAGGGAAGTTCTTGAAAGCACTTGCACATCTTATAAATACAGAACCATATTTATTTCCTTAAACTTTTTACTATATTTATCCTGAAACATTTTTCAGTTGCTTCTACTTCTTGACCATACTTGGTCACTTACTACAAATGCTTAAAATTTTGTGAATATTTGGTGATGGACTTGTTTAATTGCTCTCTGTACCAGGTCTGCCTAGGATGACATTGACCCACCACACTGATAACTATGTGGAGCAAGTAACACCTGATTAAGTGGAGGATGCATTAAGAAGCTAACTTTTCTGAGTCCAAAACACTCATAGGCAGGGCTTCCTGTGACTGCCTGGTTTAACTTACTGAGAATTGTTTTTCAAGACAAAGAAGAAATTATCTATGGTACGTTTCTCCCCTTTTTCTTTAAGTTCTTGTTTTAAACTTTTTGGTAAACATTTCTATTTAATTCAAGAATAGCCTTTCCACCTTGATGCTATGTACTGCCTCTTAGGTAAGATGCCAGCTAAGCCAAAACCTCCATATTCCAAAAAAGTTCCATGTGTGTCAGGTTTAGAACACCTGACAGTTTCAGCGAAGGGTGCAGCCACTCATGAGTAAATAAGTGATTTCCTGGCAAATAGAGATGCCATTTAGAACATGAGGCTACTTTTCAGAACACTGAATCTGTGCCAGTGAAAAAGTATGACAACATTGCAATGGTTTCTCTTAATGTTAAAACGAGAGTAGTAGAGGTAACACAGGGAAATGAGAGAATAAAAAGGGGTTATTCCTTTCTTCCCCCTCCTTCCCAAGCTGTCAATGTAGTATCATGAAGATGAGGGAGGAGAATTTTAAAGACAAAAGTAGAGGGGAGAAATAAAGAAGACACTAGCAAAGCAAAAAGGCTGAAATAATTCAAGAGATCAAAGTCCTTGAGGAAGTTGAAAGCTTCTGGAGACCAATTAATTTAAATTTAATTTTTACAATATATACATATAAATAAGCAAAACCTGTCTTAGGATCAGAGTTCTCAAACTAGAGACAAAGAGAATGGAAAAGATGAGTGGCATATTGCCAGGCAGATTCCCACAAGAAGCAGTGGCAGTTAAGAGTCAAGAAGTTCCTATCTGTCCTAGAAGTAATTTTGATTAGGGGCACAGATGGACCCCACACGCAGTAGCAGAAAACAGGGGCTATAGTTCCTGGGAGCCATAGAGCCAAATAATTATTACTGTGTCCTATCGCAAGGCCCCCCACTGAGCAGCAAAGGAAAATTAGTTTGAGAATCACTGACCTATCTGGAAAAAAATGTGTGTTATTGCTGCCTAAAGAATAATCCCTCCAGTACCCCCCCGCTGCTGCCTATAGGGAACTTGTTTGGTGGTGAAACTGGGTGGCCCAGAGGCTAAAAAATTACTAAAAGCCTAGAGAAGAGGACTATTTTCTTTGAGTTACCAAAACTATTAAACATTATGTGAATAAGTTATCTCACCTACCAGTCATCATTCTTATCCCAGCAAGAACTATGCCATCAAACAAAAATTCTCTCCTTGTCACCATTACCAGTTATGTAAATACATGTCCTAACCTCATGGCTTTCTTCTAAACTGAGTATTTCCTTATTCACCTGTGATACATCCAGTCTTCCTTGTCTTCTGACATTCTCTCCTCTTCCAGCTGTGTAATTCTGGGCATTTCCTTAAGCCTCATGTCACACTGTAAATCAGCTGTAGTAGTTACTCTCTATGGTGCCTCATAGAACAGATTCTGTAGGCAAAAAGCTCTTATTCATGGCAAAAGCAGGACTAAACTGAGGCTCTGAACACCTAGAGGTCAGAAGTATTTCCAGAGAAGCATATTAATGTGTCTATAACTACTATGCAGAGCAGCAGAGGGTATTATATTCAGTGTTTCATTCAAGTTTCTTATTCCCCTTCCATCCTTGCCCAGGGCTTAAAAGATAGGCAAAGCTTTGGCAATTTCCGCTGCTGCATGAGTGTTATCCAAAGTGTACAGCATAAATCAGGGCAGGGGATGAGTAGCTGATTGTCTCTGTTCTAAATATTATCCTTTCAGCAGTCCAGAAGAGAACTCCAAGCCCCAGGGGACTCTTCAGCCATGATTGTTACAAAGAGACATAGTTCTTTTGAGGAAACCAGAATGCTTCCATTAACTCACCCATCGCTGAAGCTGCATCTTTATCGAATTTCCAAAGTTACATAATATCCCTTTCTGCTACTAAAAAAAGAGATGTGAATGAAGTTTTTGTGCTTTTTTTTGTTGTTGTTGGTTAGGCCAATATCCCAGGAAATACAAAGGTTGAGTGTATCTACATCTGAGCTGTGTTCAGGAAACCATAATTATTTAAAGCCATACTTTTCCCAAGTTAGTCAGAATCCTTTTACTGCCATTAGTGAGAGGAAAACTAGATGAGGGCTGGTTATGAAGTGGTATAAAGCACAATGAGTTGAATTGTGTATTTTGCACCTCCTCACTTAAGTGATGGGAGAACAAGGGTGGTTTTAAGTTACTTTGGTGCTTTTTATACACTAGACCCTGCCAGAAAACTGATAAGTCAGTAGTAAGTTAGAACCAAGTAGAAATTGTATGCAAGAGTGAAGTTAATGCACAGGTTTCTTGTCTGGAGTTGCTGTCAGTTTCAGTCAAAAGGGCATTAACAGCTGTGATAAGGTAGTTTGTGTGTGTAGGCAGAGGCTATGATCTAAAATATTGTAGTGTATTTAATTTAACATATTTTTTTCAGATATTTATTCTGAATTTGGCCAGTGAAAACACCTAAGAGATTCCATGGAAAGTTAATAAAACCTAACAATTCACTAAGGATTGTGGCACATGGTATAAAGAAAATAAATTTAAATTATTCATTACACTATTCATAAATTTTATACCCAAATTTTCAAAGTCCTTAACATGACTTCCTCTCCAATTTTAGGACACAGTCAGTGGCCATTGCCTTGAATGAAGAACTGCATCAGAGACCAAATATATCATCTCTGAAGGCAGGGGAAAACCAAAGGAGAAAACATTGGTGACAGAAACAGCTTCAAAGAGGAGTCTAATTTTCAGTGTGGAGCAGGAAATTCAGTTCAGCTATGGTGCCTGCTAAAGGTAATCTTGTCTTATATATAAATGATATATAAATAATTACATATAAATGATAAGCTCCAGAAATAGTAAAGAAAGTTGAGGTCAAGCAAATGCGTCCTACTGACAGAAGTCTAACTTATTTGTGTGTTGTTCCTGCAGCCTGCTTTGGCATAAACAGAGCAATCCCAGGTCAAACAGAGAGCTTCTGCCTTCCAGGCACAGGTCTCGAGTTTATGGCCTGCCCAAAACCCAAAGTACTGAAAAAGTTAAAAAAACCCTGAACTCCTCTAGGCATAAGAGATCACTTTAATGGGTTGCCCATGGAACAGGCAACTTTACAGATCTTAAGGGTGAGACATCATTTGAGTCTTTTCATAGATCTGTAATCGTTTTGTAATCAACATAAACCAGACTAAATTTAATTTTATATCTGCTTGATGCCTATCAACACATACATAGATTTGCTTCCAGCCATGAATATTTTCCCCCCTTTCAAATTCAGAAGCACTGATATATGGCTTGTCTAATATCTGGGAGGTTATAATAATGAGATAATTGATGATCGATCTTTTGCAAAATATTCCCTAAAGATTGACCTGATTATATTGCAATCATCTGTTCCCCCCTCAAATTCCTCCTTCAAATACTTCTGCTATCAATTGTTGGGAAATTCCCAGTCAGCAATGAACATCAGTGATTATATGAGTAGGTTTAGGTATATCACAATTTATAAAATTCAGTCTTCTCAAGCCAGTTTATTTGGCTGTACATGTAATTAATCATCAATTACTAATGTATGATTAAGTTCTCTAATTTCAGCAATTTCAAGATTAGAAATCTAAGCTCCTTCCAACCTGAAGAGAACAGAATGGACATCTCAGGGATGGATTCACCTTGGCATAAGAGAAGAATATAAGATGGATAAGAACAAGCATCTTCTGGAAGTAGTTTTTCCCACTTTGTCTATGAAGGTAGACCAGACAAGATTACAGCACCCAAGACAAGGTTGGGTGGGATGTATCTGATTCCACCTGACCATGTCAAGGCAGCACATAAGGTACCAGCAGTTTTATCCTCACTATCTATTGGTAAGGAAAGAGAATATGTCTCATTAAACAGAAATATGTGCAGGTTTTGGCTGAGGTCAAGTTCATTTTCTTCACTGTGGCTGGTACAGATTTGCCTTGGACACAGGCTTGATGATACAGAGATGTTTTTGTTATTGCTGAGCAGGACTGACAGAGAGCCAAGGCCTTTTCTGCTTTTTGTATGGCCACACTGGCAAGGGGGCTGGGGGTGCGTGGGAGGCTGAGAGGAGACACAGCTGGGACAGGTGACCCAAACTGACCAGAGGATGTTCCAGACCATGTGATATTGTGGGCAGCATATAAGGTGAGGGGAAGAAGGAAGAATGGAGGGACACATTTGGAGCGGTGGTGTTTGTCTTCCCAACTCACCATTATGTGTGATGGGGCCCTGCTCTCCTGGAGATGGCTGCACACCTGCCTGCCCGTGGGAAGAGGGGACTTAATTCCTTGTTTTGTTTGCATGTGCAGCTTTTGTGTCCCTTATTAAAGTGTCTGTATCTCAATCCATGAGTTTTTTGGCTTTTATACCCTTCCAATTCTCTCTCTGATCCTGCTGGTGGGGAAGGAAGTGAGTGGCTGTGTGGAGCTGGGCTGCAGCTGGGGTTAAACCTCACCAAGTAAAGGGGAACTGACACAAAGAGAGTCAGCAGTTTTCAAATATAACATAGAAGATCTCAGAATTAGGAACTGCATGTTTCTTAAGACCTTGGGAAATATTTTGGGGTTTGCCCTATAATTCCTAATCTCATGATGTATTATACCTTATAAATATGTTATATTATGTATTACAATTATCTATAACTACTTTTGTATACATAAACCTAAAAGAAAACTGACCATATATATATATACACACACACATATAAGAATATTACATTGACAACAAATCTCACATGTACTGAGTGAAGACTCCTATAAAAAAACAAAATTATGTTGAAAGTCAATTCTAGATTCCAACAAATAAAAGACAAATACCAATGTAACTGTAGATTCCAAAAATGAATAACTGAAACATCATTTTGACTAAGATTGTTCTGCTTTGCAAATGAATCCAAGTGATACATTCTTAGTATGTCTTCCTGGAAAATATTTGTTCTAATTTAATTAATTCAGAAAAAGGCCTTAAAAAAAATCACTGAAAAAAGAGGCTGAGTAATTTATAGAAAAAAAAAATCAGAAGTACAGAGGAAATGTGGAAGGGAGAATTTCTCCAGCACAGAAGGTATTAAATGAAACATTTGAAACTTTTACAAGTAAAATCTTCAGTTGAAGATTTAGTCCAGAATTAACTGGCATAACTCCATTGAAATCAAAGTAACTATGGCAATTTGCATCAGCTGAGGACCTGACCCAGTCTTAGTCTGTGAAGTAATACTCTTTCTGTCTTCCAGAAATCATTACTATGAATGTGTGACATTTTGTAGGTGGATCAGTCTACTAGTGTACAACACCAGTTACAAGATATGAATCTAAAGTATCCTCACCATATTTACATATCTTGATGTTAGTCCATATGGAGTTTTATTTCACCCAACACAGCAAAACTAAGCAGTTGTTGAATAGTTTTTTATTTGTTTTTTAGGTTTTCCTAATGTCTTTTGTTATCAGTCTCTTAATTTTTGCACATACTTGAGTTGTAATTTAATTTACTTTCTAAAGTGTCTGAATTCATTTCCATCTGTCTAGCCATCTAGAAGTGGTTCCAGTTGCCCTTCCTAATCTGCTGCTTCTACTTTTACGCTTCCTCACAAAACTGGCTGCTTCTCTGCTGCTGTTCATCCTACACCTAATACTTGCTGCTGCCAAAAGCAGAACCTCCATCAATCTGCCAGTGAAATACCTGTCCATAAGTATGTGCCTAGTGATCCACAGCTGTTCTGGAAGGTATTTTAACCAAAGATAGGTCAGCACTATCATCATATGAGATCTTTGTTTATGCCTTGGAATACGTGTTTTTTCTTGTTTCAGCTCCCAGGCACACGGATTGTATCTTCACTGAGTGAAAGTTTAATGACTGATAAACCTTGGCAACAGCACTTTTACCCTGAATCACATGTTAAAAGAACCAGCTATTGACATTTTATTTTGAAGAGTTCAAGCACCCAAAAGTTTTACTGCCAATGACTAAGTTGTTGGATATTCCATTTGGAACAAGAAAACAAAACCTGTATTTTGGATGAGAGAAAGTTTCAGAGCAGACATCCGCATATACAAACACAAGCATTCAATGTCAAAGTCCGTGTTTACCTTCATCTCTCTGCAGGGAGTAGTCTTAAAACACATCCCAAGACCATCCAGTAAATACAGTTAATTAAATCCTTTTGGAGCCAAGGTTTCAAACTATGCTAATTTGTAGTAATATTTATCACACTGAGTTCCCTTCATGGATGCCAGATGGATATGCTTTAGCACACATGGAACTGCTCAGACGAAATATCTTCTCCAAAAGGTAAGAATTTGACTGTCTTCTTAGACTGATGAGACAATAGGAGACTCAAACTCTCTTGGAGATAACTGAGCTAGTCTGGAAATACACTTCTGAAACAGCACAATAAAGAGCAAAGAAGGCATATGATACAAGACTTATTAATTAACATCTGCTCTCGCATAGCACAGTTTGTGCTTTCACTCAAATATCTTAGACTACCATATAAAATCTGAACTTTTACGACATATTTCAGTGTGCTATGTCTGCAATATGCCATTTGTACAGATGCTAAACCACTCCAGGATTTATTTGTCAGGGAAGCCTTGGAGCTGGATTCAAATGTTGAAATGGAAGTAACAATTGCAACTGGAAAATGTAGGCTGATTGTAAAAGTGCAGCTGGATAGTGAGAAAAGACTTTATCAAGCCAGTGGCAGGAAGGCCACCGCAAAGTCACTTGAAAGGTGATGGAGAAAACATACATTCCTGAGGAGCCATAAAATCATAGAATATCCTGAATTAGAAGGGTCCCAAAAGGATCATCAACTCCAACTCCTGGCCCTGCACACCAATCACACCCTGTGCCTGAGAGCATTGTCCAAACACTTCTTGAATTCTGCAAGGCTTGGTGCTGTGACCACTTCCCTGGGGAGCCTGTTCCAGTGCCCAACCATCCTCTGGGTGAAGAAACTTTTCCTGTTACCCCACCTAACCTCCCCTGACACAACTTCTGTCCATTCCCTCAGGTCCTGTCACTGATCACCAGAGAAAAGAGATGGGTGCCTGCCCCTCTGCTTCCCCTCGTGAGGAAGTTACAGACCATCATGAGGTCTCCCCTCAGTCTCCTCCAGGCTGAACAAGTCAAATGACCTCAGCTGCTCCCTGAATGGCTTCCCCTCCATGCCCTTCATCATCTTCACTTACCCTTATTCACAAAACCTGTTTCACACAGGAGGCATTTACTTAATTTCTAAAATGTAGTTGACAATAGTTAGGAATTGAGAAATTGATTACAAAACTTGAGGTTCCTGGATATTTATCAGATGGGCCTAAAAGGTCATGGCAGGGTTCTGATTCAAGTACACCTCACCCTTCATATCTGACACTAATGCTGAAGCCTTTGTGCCTTATTCTTGTAAGAGCATACTGGTATATTGAATGACCCCTGTTCTCTAAACATAACATCATCTCTGGCAGAACAAATTCCTGAGCATCCAACTCTGCTTTTGATTTGCTTCAGAGTGAAAAATGCAGTGGTTTTTTTGGCCCTTTTTACTAGTAAGTGAAAGAAAATAACTTTGAAAGAGCTCTTTTGAGGTCTAGAATTGCATTGTATACCCAATATGTATGCAATGACCTTCTGTGAGAGAACAATTTGTTCTTAAGCATTATACAAGACTAGGCATGTAATCAACACCCAGAAGAGAATAAGAGAAGAAGCATCTGAACTAGCTGCTGTGTGTCGTGCAATGATACAACATATATTGTACACAGGTTCTAATGCAAGGAACAGAGCAGAGGTCATTTGTCTGAAAATCACCTGGTTTCCTCTGGTTTGAGAGCCTGGTACACAGGAAGGTTTAGATTACATATTAGGAAAAAAATCATTACTGAGAGGGTGGTCAGGTGTTGGAACAAGCTGCCCAGGGCAGTGGTGGAAGTGCCATCCCTGAAAATGTTAAAAAAAGCACATGGATGTAGCACCTGGGGACACCATTTACTGCTGAACAGGGTGGTGCTGGGTTAAGGGCTGTACTCAATCACAGAGGTATTTTCCAACCTTAGTGATTCTAGGATTATGATTCTAAGTCCATCACTTTTGCTCTCTGTATTACCATTAGTGTTCAAGTGCCTGTAAAGGTAGCAGTGGCCTGGAGTGAGCAAGCAACTGATTTACCTAACTCTAACACAGGCTCTGGAAGCACCTTGCTTCTGGAGATCAAGAAATCTGAAGGAGAAAAGGTGATAAGAAGGTCATGGAACAGGCAGTGAGCAGCAAGACTAAAGATGAAGAATGGCCAAGCACACTCAAAAACCTTCATGATAAATGAAGATGGGCTTTTCCACTTTAGGATATTCACAACGGGACTGCACTGGAGTCCTTTGTCTGTTATCAACTAGAGTCTCANGAAAAAAATCATTACTGAGAGGGTGGTCAGGTGTTGGAACAAGCTGCCCAGGGCAGTGGTGGAAGTGCCATCCCTGAAAATGTTAAAAAAAGCACATGGATGTAGCACCTGGGGACACCATTTACTGCTGAACAGGGTGGTGCTGGGTTAAGGGCTGCACTCAATCACAGAGGTATTTTCCAACCTTAGTGATTCTAGGATTATGATTCTAAGTCCATCACTTTTGCTCTCTGTATTACCATTAGTGTTCAAGTGCCTGTAAAGGTAGCAGTGGCCTGGAGTGAGCAAGCAACTGATTTACCTAACTCTAACACAGGCTCTGGAAGCACCTTGCTTCTGGAGATCAAGAAATCTGAAGGAGAAAAGGTGATAAGAAGGTCATGGAACAGGCAGTGAGCAGCAAGACTAAAGATGAAGAATGGCCAAGCACACTCAAAAACCTTCATGATAAATGAAGATGGGCTTTTCCACTTTAGGATATTCACAACGGGACTGCACTGGAGTCCTTTGTCTGTTATCAACTAGAGTCTCACAAAAAACTTTTGTAACCCTTTGTCAGCAAAATCATCTGTGTAGGAGCCATTTTTCCTGTGACAGTCTCCCAGTTCATAAGCCAAGATAGTGCTACTCTTTTAATGAGAGCAGAGAGAGTAATATTTAAAAGGAGTAAAAATGAAGATGGAAACAACATTCAGAGGAGAAATTTTTCATTATTTGATGTTTTGAAAGAAAGAAGATGTTTCACATTGGAAGATGTGAGGGAACTTCTTATTAAACAAAAATCAGAAAGCATTAGAATATTTTTTTAGCCTGACAAAAGTATTGGAAAAAGAAGGATTAAATTCTGTTTACCACAAAGCAGTATCTACAGCAAAAAGAATTCAATAATACATCTCTTTAAAAAAAAACAATTGGAACACATAGAAACAGAAAACTGAATGAAGCCAGAAAATGAAATGAAACTTTTTTTAAAGTTGTTTTGAAACACAAGCTTAATTTCCATTTCATAAGTATTTCTGGGGGTTTGGGGTTTTTTCATTTAATGCTTGCCTCAATGCATATTTTTCCCTTCTTAAACAGAGGCTTCTGGCCACTTAAACAAAACTATTATATTGTTCTGCTGATGCTAAGGATACTTATAAGCAGACTGACCTGAAAAAAAAACCAAACTTCTGTTTTTTCATGGATTTTAGTTTGTAAACGGTGTTTCTCTTCTGATGGTGAAGGAAGGGAAATCAAACCTGGCAAAACGTTTTCAGAGGTGGGGGAAGGCAGACAAGGAGTGGGGGCGATAGAGGAAAAAGAGAGGCCTAGGGTAAAACTGCCAGCAATGTGGAGGATACGCTTTGCATCTGGCATGAAAAGAGCCAAACCTCATGTTCCTCTTCTAAACTGGGCAGATTTCCCCCAGTTCTGGCCTTTTTGGGTTTGGCATTCCTACCTAAAAATTAAATCCTGAACCCAAAAAGTTGGTTCAACAGAAGTTTTGTCACTTCAGAGTAAGAGACAGACTAAATTATATACTTATGTTTTGGGTATAATAATCTTTATTTCAAGCTATGTGGAAAATCAAGGTATTATCATTTAAATGCTAAGGATAATCAGGACATCTGTTTCATAGCAGAACAGGTAGAGGACAGAGCATAAAGAGGTATTTAAACATTAGGACTATAACTTGAGGCTTCTTCAATGGAAAGATTTACTTAATAGCCACTCTATAAATTCTGTTTATGGCTGCCTGGACAAATGTGCGTCTTTTGTGAGAAATGTGTATTTTATACTCTAAGGTATTTCTCCCCACTGAACCTAAATGACTAGCTCAGGTGAAGATGTACATACCAGGCACAGAAACCTGATGAGCTGCATCCAATATTTATTTATCCTGTATTCACTGAATAGTCAGCAAATACTCTTTTGAAAGCCAGTTTCAAAGGAAAATCTAATTTCAAGATTCAGAATGACCATTTGGAGGATGAAAGTCTTCTCTGGGTTATGCAGATAACCCAGGAAGACTTCTGATGTTATATTTAGATTTTTTTTTAATCTGGATATCTATAAAACAAACCAAATAAACTAATAACCATTAAAAAACCAAACCCAGAAGCCTACCCATGGTCAAAACAGTATATTTAAACACTTTTGATTATACCAATTATACTGGCTAAAACTTGTCACTATCTGAAACATTTTTAGCTAAATAATTGAGAATTATGCTAAAGGCAGACAGGGAATACTCTTTTCAGTGTCTCAAATAATGTTTCAGCACCTTGTACTCCACCTAAATTAGCCCTCTGTGAAATCAGCCTATCAATGCATCACCTCCAAGAGGTGTGCAAGTACTACAGTAATTTTACAAGTAGTTATTCAAACAGACAGATAAACAGACCAAACAGTTTATTTCAGTGCCTAGTCCATCCTGATGCTTTGTTTTTACCATACAACTATCCTTTCACCCTGTATTACTTTACAACATGTATAGCTGGGTTCCTAGTTGGAGATGAAGCTGCAATGAAATGCGTGTTTGTTATAGTCAGAGTTTAATGCAATCTCTATCACTAATGCTACACAGAGATTTCTCTGAGACCTCTTTCAGTTCCATTTACCTCTCTCTGTTTCAATTTTTCCATCTGGAATAGCTTGTTTCTTCTCAGTCCAAGTAGTAGTCCAAAATGATTTTTTTCTCTAGAAAATCCAATCTTCGAAAATAAGGATTTTCCATTATTAGGAAGGCTTACCACTGAATCTCAAACACATCATGATTTGGATGGAAGACACTTGAAACTTAATAGGCAGGTCAGAGACTTACTGGCAAACAAGTGCAAACTTCACATATTTCACATCAGCCCTCTTCTCAAGCCTGTCAAGGCCAAATGATAGCAATACTGGGGGATGTCAGACATTGCAGAGAAGTTCTTCATAACAACACTGCAGGAAAGTTAACATATTTCCCTATAGGGAATTTGCATTACCTGCAAGAAGAAAAGGCCTCCTCATTCTCCCCTGTGAATGAAAGTTGTAGTGGAAATGGAACAATTAGAACACTGTGAGGATGGAGCAGTATTAGGGGAAAAGGCTGGAGCAGCTGCTCTATCCCAGTGCTAGGAATCAGCAAATACCAGAAGTAGTAAAACCCCTTTTTCCAAATATCTGCTTCCCTTCATGTAGGACTGGCTAATGGAAGCAGAGTCCTGTGGCTGTGAAAGGCAGTATCTGGCACCACAAGACACTTTCGCCTATTTTGTCACCATCTCAGTGTTGAATCATAAAATCAGTTCTATCATTTCACTGCTGTCCTTTCTCCAGACTACTTATTTGTTCAATATTTGCCCAGAAAACAGAGCTACAAAGTGGAATTTCTTCTTTCCTCTACCACTGCACAATTCAACCTAACTGCTCTGAGTCTGTCCCAGTGAGACTGGGAAAGAGCCATTAAATCCCAAAGTGATCCTAGCCCTGCTGTTGGGTTTTTGCTACATGAACCCACTGAGCTCCGCAGTGATCACAGGCAGCTCCTTGCTGAGCAGGGAGTGCCAAATTTAGCACTGTCCTGCAATGATGTTTGCCAGTCTTGGTACTCTTACATTCACTGCAGAGACCACATGGAACAGGGGTTTAAACCACCAGGAACAGAAGAGATTAACTAAATTAGGGCACTAGAGCGCAATCTGAGAGAGCTGGATGTTTTTTGAGCCCTTGGTGTTTACTCCTTATAACATACAAAGAAAGTGGCTTAATCCCTTCTTTCCCTGCCAAATGTGTATAACACTTTTTTGCCCCAAACTGGGAGCTAAGGAGGAGTTTGCTCTTGTTGAATTTGCTCTTCTTTCTGCTGCGGTAAGAATCAGAGGGGCAACAACAAACAAGATTCCTCTGTGGAAACTTCAGACAGTGTGGAGTAAATGAGGCATAGTGTTATCCTGAAGGGCAGCAAATGGAAAGGAATCTCAGCAGTCTCACTCATGGAATACTGCTCATCCTGTGCTCTGCTGGATGCAGCTGTACTGCAGGAAAGAGAAGCTCACACAATAGAACAGGATTGCAATACACTTGTGCAAGGGGCATGTAATGATCTGATCCTGAGTCCTGCTGACACGTCAAAGAGGACTTGGGATGGACTGCACTATTCCATACTTTTATTCTCTCTGGTCATGCCTACAGCCCAGAGCAGTTTAGTACTTAGGTTGGTTTGTTATTTTTGCTCTCAGCCCATGAAAGGGTTCTGCAATGTTATCCATTTGGCTTGCAAATAATGTCCATTTCCAGGTAGTTATGAGTAGTTCTTTGAATGTAGTATACACGTCCAGATGGAGATTTTTTTTATAGTGATTATTTCATACCACTTATAATCAAATTTTGTTCTGTTTTACTCAATACAGAAATTAGGTAAAATAGAGCATTCTTCTTACATCTGCGTTCATTGGCATGAATAACATTTTTCTACACACAGGTAGATCAGGAGTCAGACCTTGCAAAGGTAATGAGTACAAACCCCACAGGAATTTTCAGTGCTGTTGAGTGCTGTTGCTTTCTGATTCACTGGCAACGTGGAAAACATAACCAGCTAGGCAGTGGCTAAGGATTACAGGTCCTAATACAGACCCTATTTCTAAACTACTGGAGTAATCAATGAATTTAAAATACTGCAAACAACACATTTGCTTCTTTTCATTGCCAGCTGCAAGTTTCCAAGTGCTCAGTCTGCCAGTCAATAATTTATTTTCTTTTGAATTCTATGACTTCATTAAAATGCTTATAATATTTTTGGCTGGTTACATTTATTTTTATTCATTAACTATTATTCTTGATCTATCATGACCTTTGAGTCTAATCAAGCTTCTGTTGGTTTGTTTTTCAAAGGTAGTTAACCAAGGCCAGACCTCTTAAAAAAAAAGTTAATATTCAATTTATGCTGGGGTTTTTTTTCAATTTTCTCATAAATATAAGAAAACTAAATTATTACCTTCTTACTCTGTACATTCCTAAGTTAAAGCTGGAAAAATGGAGAAGAAAAAGGGTGTAAAGCTTTAAAAAAATACCCAGTTGCAGCAATTAGTTGCAGATACACGCTTAAAAATTCTCAGTGAATCCAACACATTTTTGAATTAGCTCTGTTTTTTTCTGTAAGGCATGAAAAAAGTCTTAGTGCCAGGTTGTACTTGCATTTGAATTCAACTCAGGATATTACCCAGAAATCCAAACCAAGTGTGATTATTGATAGTCTCAGCATGTGTACTTGAAGACAGCTGAGTGATAATGGATTTGTGTATATTTTGGTATCTCATCAAGTAGTATGGTACCTCATCAAGTATTGGATGTATTTGTGCCTCGTGCTACTTATCTCTGGCATGTCAAAAAAACATCTTGAGTACTTTAAGATGTGAAGCGTGATGTGTGTATTTCCTCTCCAAGGAGCATGCTTTCCTCATTAGCATGAGGAGCACTGGCACATGCATGGGGAGGGATTCTGGGGATCTAGGTCAGGTGGAGCTACACAGTTTTACAAATTAACACTTACTGTACTGTACCATTCACGTTATCTACAGCAAAATTACCACACTTCTCAGAGAGATGAGGATAAAGCATCACAAACCAGTGTTTGAAGCATTAAAACCTTTTCCTTTTGTAAATTTACAGATTAAATGACCTATGGAGGTAACTGCAGCAAGAGATATGAGTAAGGATGAGTTCAAACAGCTACTTACCCATGTGCACTGGAATGCTTCAGACAACACAGGATGTGCAGTCTTGTCATAGGGATATTTCTCCAAATACCTAAATGGTTCGGTCAGTGCAGTGGGGATACTCATGCATTTGGCAAAATTCAGATCTGCCTTTTAGATCAGATCTCTCAGATTTTCAAGATTTACCATCACAGTAGCTATTGTGTACCCAAGCTGCAAGAACATCACTAGAAACTTAGGGCCTTCATGAAGGAAGACAACACTGCAAAGGGCTTATCATCCTCAGTCACATGAAAATTCCCATGATAATGTCATGGCAGATGTGTTGTTTTGGAGATGAACTTGTGGCTTCTGGAAGCTTGAAGAAACAGACAGCTGTGATCAATATGAATCCTATCTCTCTTGGAATATTACAGAGGTAATGAAGAATGTGTTGGAAGAGGATGTATCTGAGGGATGAAAAGTTTCAGGGAAAGGATCCCAGGTTTAATTTGCTGTGCTAGGACTGTCCACGAGACCCCTTCAGAAAAGCCTGGAGTACTGGCCCTGTGACAGGCCTCAGCATCATGTGTATGACCTCTGGTTTTCCATTCCCACACTATCACCTCTTTCCCCCAAACAATGACTGTCCATAACATACCCTCCTCCCACCTTGCACTAGAATACTCTGGGGTGAAAATGAGAATCCAATATTTATACCCCTGTTGGTAAATGTCTGTGGTTGGTACTGTGAACAGAGTAATAATAAAATGCTGCTACCAGCAGATCAGAGATGGGACAGCCACACCTGGGGCAGCATGGTCTAAACCACAGTGTGGGTATGGAGCATGGAGGTGGCACCTGGGACTTGAAAATATTTGGATTAAAAGATAACGGATGGCATATAGAGGCTACATTCTCCTGCTCAGCAGTGAACCAGCATCATGAAAGTGATGGGGCTCTGCACAGGAAGGGCAAAACCTCTGCTGGAGTCCAGAAGCCACAAAGATGATTTGTGGAACACCTCTTCTATGAGGAAAGGCTAAGGGGATTGTTCACCCTGGGGAAAAGAAGGCTTCAAAGTGATCTTATAGTGGCCTTCTAGAGCATAAAGGGGGTCTACAAGAAAGCTGGAGAGGGACTTTTTCCAAGGATATGTAGAGATAGGACAAGGGGGGGGTAGCTTTAAACTGAAAGAGGGTAGCTTTAGATAGATATAAAGAAGGAAGTATTTTCTGTGAGCATGGTTTGGCACTGGCACAGGTTGCCCAGAGAAGTTGTGTATGCCTCATCCCTGAAGTGTTCAAGGCTAGGTTGGACGGGGTTTTGAGCAACCTGATCTAGTGGAAAGTGTCCCTATCTGTGGCAAGAAGATTGAAACTAGGTGATCTGTAATGTCTCTTCCAGCCCCAACCATTCTACAATTCTGTGATTTTAAAGTGTAGCTAGTTTGAAAAGAGTCACCATTATCCTCTCTATTCCTTGTTCACTAGGATAAAACATAGAACATCTTTGTCTATATTCACTTATCTTATGGGGTCAACAGTGCAGATATAAAATCTACACAGCTTTCTTGGCCTCAGTCTGAGAAGCATTAGTACAGAGACCAAAGGAAATGACTCCTAGTTAAGAAGTGGGAACAGATTCCTATGTTCCTCTTCTGCTATCATACATAGGAAAAAAGTACATTTTTCGTTTCTGGACCAGTGACTTCCCAGGAGCTTATACTGATTAAAAACAATCACTTACAGAGAAAAGAAATCCAAAAGCCTATAAATATTTATGTCAGAGTCAAAGCCACAGAAAGATGAGTATGAAACAATTAAGTAAAAGAAAAAAAAAAAGCTAGTACAATGGCTGGCACGTGAGGCAGACTGAATTCCATACTGCACATAACCCCACTATGAGGATTCTGAAACAGGAAAAGGTGATGCAACAGAAGACTTTTGGAGAGATACCCAAAGGAGGAAGAGACCTTCTTGCTTTCTGTGTGCACAAAAAATTCTAGGTTGTGCTTTTTCCACCTTCCCCGGATGGGAGAGGAGCCTCCCTGTGCCAAAGGTTCAAACAATACATGGCTGTTGGAGCAGAAGTAAGTGCTGTTTCCTGGATGTTTTCTCTGTTTTGTTGCAGGACTGTAACACTCAGTGTTCTATTGTATACAAATAAACCTCCTTTAAAGTATGTAAATATATGTAAATATGTAAATATGTAAATATGTAAATATGTAAATATGTGTAAATATGTAAAATATATGTAAATAAAGTATGTGAATTAAAAAAAAAAAAGGAAAGGAGTCAACAGTCACTATCAACTTTCCACAGATCTTCCCTATTTATGTTTTTCTAATCAAGACAACATTCAGCTTTCTTTTCTCTTCCACTGAAAGAAGAGACGAAGTGGCTGCAAATTTCACTGATTTAAAATCTTTACAACTGTACTTTGTCTCTGTATAAACCTTAAAAGGACTCCAGCTCACTTTCAATGTTCAGGGACATGAGAGGGACACAGCAACATAGCCCTGAGATAGGCACTTCCAATGCATATTTAAAGTTTACTAATAACATATGCTGCTCAGAAAAAGGAAGAAAATTCCATAGTTTTGAATAAACGGTGGGGGGTTTTCCTTCCTGAAGACACAGAAGAATTGTCATAATTACACCACATTAGCTACATCTGGACAAAACTTAAGATGTGTATTCAAAACTGATTTATGGGACATGATGTATGTATGTCAGGAGACTTCTGTAAATCTATTTTTTAGAAGAATAACTATTATATCTAATATTTACAGGCTCTATAAAGGTATGCAAAAGAAAATCTTCAGTGAAAAAGAAACCTTAAGAAAATTAATGTCGTTTGTGACTAACCCAGTGTAGAGACACCCACATGATGCATCTAATATTTGGTGTTATTTGTAATTACAAATATACAAATACATGAATTTGTAATATACAAAACACATTTTGGATACTCCATACAGTTTGAAAGAGTAACACATTTTAAAATATTCTAGATACAGTCTGCTTCTCAGACATTTCTGAACGATACAGCAGTACTAATCAGCCTAGCTCAAAGAATGTTTTTTAAAAGCTACTGTGGATTTCACATTGTGATTAGAAAGGAATTACCATCCCCTGCATCTTCATTAGTCATGGAGTTTTGAGACTCTCACACTGTGTGCAACCCTGCGTTGCAGAGACATTTCCTTCAGCCTAAACAGAGGATTCAGAAAGAGGAAAAGGAAGAGGTTCTGTGTATCCTGGTTAAGAAATATACATCACACAGGAAAGATCTCAGGCACCACATTGGTCTTGTATTCTTTAGGCCCTATTCCAAATTCCCTCACTTGTCTGTATTTTCAGAGAAGTACTATGGTAGCCTAAAACTTTTGCACGAAGATAAAAACTCACTTAGAGCAACTCTAAAACCAAAACCATTTCCTGGAACGCACCGGAAGTCAAAGAGCCAATGGGATATGTGTTCAGGAAGACTGGTGAGCTGAGGAAAGCTGGACTGGATGCAGAGGTATAAAAACCACATGAGAGGAAGAGGAAACTGAGCAGCTGTGAGGGCAGTCACAGACCTGCCACACTTGCCAGGACAGGCTGCAAATGTGTGTCCTCCCCTCCTTCTAAACACAGGCTGAAGGATATCTGAGAAATCCCTGTATGCCTGAAGGAACAAAGCATCTTTCATTGTGAGCTAAATGATACAGAGAGAGGTCTCAGAAGAACGGTGGTTGAAGACAGAGAAGTATATGAACATGTATAATTCAAGGTCATATGAATGCTTGTCACACCATGTCCTGAAATCATACGGTATTTTGTTGTCCAATTACTCCATTCCTACCTGAAGTCTGCTTGAGTTTGCTGTAGTCATTCAGCAAATCTCTGCTTTTGTGCTTCTCTTACAATTCATTTCTTCCCCCCCATCATTGCTTCATTTTAGTGAGGAAGGAGAGAGGAGAGGGGAAATAAAAGCAAAAAAGCATATCTGGAAAATGCATTCAGTGATCAATCAAATCTGACCAGGAAGCCTTCAGGAAGAGGAGCAGACTGGAAAGTGAGGATCACCTCTTATGAATCACAGGTCAAATCTCATAAAGACAGACAGATAAAGGCTACATCTGCTCCACTGTCATTGTGTTTCATGGGTGTAAATGCAGAGAAAAATGTTCAGCCTAGCTGAGTCACACTCCTCTGCAGGAAGAATCATTGAGAAGGGGACATTGTGACAATGTGGATACCCATCCTTCATAACTTTGAGTGTCATAAGGGCAAGATAGCCATGTTGAAGATCTCAACTCAACAATCAGAGGCCTTCAGATACTATTATACCACACTTTTGAAAGGGGTAGGAAGCATGACAGCAACTCACTATTATATCTGCCATTTCCCGGTGTCCCTCATTGTTGAACATTTTATCCAAGTAAGGAGAAAGGGAGAAGTCAAGACCAAATGGTTAATTTGGCTGCTTCTGCATGCACAGATATTTGTTCAGAAAGATCTGACCATAAAGAATACAGCAAATACATTCTTTTTCCCTACTGAACGTCAGCCTTGTTTAATTCCCACCTCCGTTATGGCCTACAAGTTCCCTAGATCTCCTTTCAGAGAAAAACTCCTCATAAGAACAGGCTGTTCAGAAATAGCAGAACAAAAGCCCACCATACTCAGGTTTAATAGAGGCTGGTTTAGATCCTTTCTAAAGGAGCAGGTTTCTATCCCAAAAGCTGAGAGTATGTGAGCACAGCAACAAGGTGGCTCTTCTCAGACTATGAAAAAGGAAACATGCTGGCGTTAGCTCAAAATAATGTCTCAGACTTGAATTTCCTTAAGCCTTAACCATGTAATTTTTTCATTGGTAAATTAAACCTTTTCTTATCACTTTACCCTTCCTGGCAACTGTTTACATGCAGCACACAACATCACTGATAAAAAAATGGAACAGTTCCTGGAACAAAAATTTTCAGTGCATTCTCTCCTGAAAACCCTGAAGTATTTATTGCCCTTACATTCAGCAGGGAGGAATCAAGCTGCAAGAGAACGAGCTGTTCATGTAATGCTTCTCCTTAATGTTTTATTGGTTAGAATGGAATTCCCCATTTTTCCTTCTCCCTTCCTCATCACTCAACACAGCTTCTTAGGAGCCAAATCAGTTAATCCAGAAAACTCATGCCATCCCTAACACCTCCTCCTTTCTCTTCACACATTTAAACCTTCACCTTCATACTACCTCATGAGAACAATTTTTTAAATTTTACTATAGGTTTTGAGAGTGATGAAACAAATTTGCCATCAGGTTTTGTTCCTACAGACCCTTAAATCTTTCAGGTCTTTTCCTTTCATATGATGATTTTATACTGTAGATTTACAAGCATTTTATTTTAGCTCTCTCCCATTACCATAATCTATTACAATGCACAGACTCAAGGAGACCTTCACTGGTTACCTTGCAGCTCTGTAGCTCTTTATATATATATAAAATATATTTTATATTTTATAATTTATATATCTCTTAATTAAGTCAGATTTCAGGATCAGAGACTTCAAAGCCTGTTGGTCAGGAAGCTGCATAGTGGTTTCCATGGAAGACTTTTCTACCATCTTCTTGCTTCTCTAGAAGCAAAAGATGTATGTACAACTAAAGTAGAAAATCACTGCATTTCAGGAAAGGCCTGAAAGTGCAACTTGTGCTTTCCTGGGTAATTAGGAGATAAGACAGTCTTGTAATGTCTGCTGAACAACTGATGGCTATCAGAATTGTTAAGACAATTTTTGTCTTTGTTTCCAGGACTACTGAACTGTTTCAGTAGTCCTACTGTACTGAAATAAACTGTTTCAGTTGTGCTGAGGAAGAGAGAAAGAGGGGAAATAGAGAATAGTAAGGTAAGTTCTTTCACTGACAATTTTTCTGCTCATAACTTACAAGACATAAATAAAGATGAAAGGTGCTGTCATTAAGAATTAGAATGAGTGGGTTTTTTGGCAGAACCAAAGAAAAAATATTAATATGCTGACCAATAAAATATATAGGTAATTGTCAAATCACAATAAAATTCATTTGCCAAAATAGTAATAGATGTGGATAGTAAAAACAATCCATGTTTTTTGATTTTTGACATCACTCTGTTCAGCCAAGACCCTGCTGTCCTTCATCTTTTCAATAGTTAAGGAATCTAATTTGAGAGTAACAATGGTTACAAAGAAACTGTAAATTCATGAGAAACATAAATAGAAAGCAATGATTTACATTTTCATAGAAGGAAAAATTCACAATGAATCTGCCAAAAGAAAGCAAGTAAGGGGCTGGTTTTAAATTGTGTATGACTACAATGAAGGAAAACCATTCTTAATTGGGCTGTTATCTGTGCCTTCAACACAGTGGTGCCTGTTACCATTCTTATAAACTAGTGTCTGGAAGCCTTTCCTTCACAAACCTGTTTTTCAGGTATATGCAACTCTGCTCTTAAATGGAATGAGAGCCCACAACAGACTTAATTCATTTCATTTGGTAAAAATACATTCCCTGAATTTTTTTTTTCATTTTATCTCAAGGACTGTGTCTCCAGCCACAGATGTCTGGGCTATAAGATGTAGCAAACTTGTCTGTCTTGCCTCAGTGTGCTGTGTTCATGTCCAGAGAATGGCCTGTTGTCAGAACCCTTTCTGAAGATGCAGCTAGCTGAAAAATGCAGGTGCAGGTGCTTGCAACTACTTTAACCATTTGTGCAGCCTTCTGAGCGAAGCGAAGTCTGAAATGCAGGAGTGGCAGTATTTTGAAGGCAAGTGCAATATAATGAGGGTGATTTGTTTGGAAAGGTAGGGATAGCACTGCCTATAACTTCACAAAGCATACTTTGAGAAAGGAAGAGCTGCGTGCCTTAAGGCGTTAAATAGGATCAGCATGTTCCATTCTGAACACCTGAACATGCTTGCAAAATACAGGACGTGTCTCCATCCAGGCTGGAAAGAAGGAGCCCACTGCTGCAGGGTGGAGTGGGTTTCTTTGTGCAAGTCAGCACAAGTCCCAAACCCATGAGGTGGTTTTGAAGGTACGCAGCTTCTAGACACAAGCTATTGCCAGAGTGTTTGTTAGTGTTGCCTGTTCCCCAGAGTGTGGACTAATCTCTACACTTCAATCCCCATGTCTGTTTCTTTCATAAGACTCATACCTTTCTGATTGCAGGTCATGGGCTTATGCAGCTAAAGGTAGCTGGGAGGTTGATGAGCTAAGCTGAGCTGAAGTGGTAGGCTAAGCAGAGCAGTAAAAGTGATTCACAGTCAGTGAGTTGACCTCAGGTCCTTCAAATAATGCAGTCCAAGAGGATTTTGCCAGTATTTCCACTGGAAGCCTACCATGGGTCTCTTGCTTTTTCTGTGTTTGACTGGCTGGTGCATTGGGAGGGACAAGAGGCTGAGAAATGGTTGACCAGGGCATGAATGAAATTACTCTTTTCTTTAGTTGGTCCTAGGCATCTCAACCTGAAGTTCTAAGGAGAGAGAGTGGGAGTAGCACTGACTTTTTTAAAGCTGCCTTTTTCCCAGGGTCAGCAAATTCATAGGCTCTTTATCACTCTGGGTCTAGTAATGTGGGCTTTCAGAATAGCTTTAGCTATAGGTGAGACTATAAACCACCTCCCTTAGTGTAGGGCTGAGGTTTTCTCTTGTCTGCTTGATGCTCAAGTGACTGGAAGTCAGAAGAAATTTTCCCTCCTATTCTTCATCTTAGTTACTGTCCTGGTTTAGGGCAAATTTGGGAGAAAACCTCTAAAGGGGTTTCCTCTAGAAAGCAAAGGCAAGCGGCCCCTCCCCCAACTGGTTCAGGAAAAAGATTTCCTTGGAGAAAAGTGGAAACAAACTATTTATTTAACAGGCAAAGCATTCACCAGCACAAAAAAATTAACAATATTAAACAATAAAACCTCCTGCTCCTCCAAAAGAGATGACAAACTCAGAAATTCCCCTTGGTGAGCTGTAGCTCGGCTCACTCAGTCTGTTATCAGCCCCTCTGGCGCTGGAAATGCCACGGCCCAGGCCAGGCCCAGTGGGCCACAGGTGTGAGTGTGTTCAGTCTTCTAGGTGTTCAGTCCAGAGCAGGTTTAAACAGGTCCAAAGAAAAAGAAAAAAACCACAGTCCAGGGAACTTCTCTGCCTCAGCTAGCTAAAAACTAACTAAAAGCAAAGGAGAGCTCTGTCCCGCTGTCTGTCCGTCTGCAGACAACACAGTACAGGAGCAGGAATGTGGAAGAGTGAGTGCAGTTTCTGAAAACAAACTGTGCGCTTCTTCTCTTCCCCTCTTCGCTCTCAGAACCAGTCTTAAAGGTGCAAAACTTATTTCTGGGCTAAACAGATGAATGGGGATACAAGCATCATAAAGCCACCCCAGGACAGTTACTCATGTGCCTCAGGCGAGCACTGTGATGGGACTGGAAGCTTGTCATCAGAAGAGATTTAAATGGAGCAGGGTGACACAGGTTGCTGAAACACAGTAGCCTTGAAATTCATGGCTCTCTCCTGTTTCTTCCTGGTGATGCCTGTGAGTGACTGATCAGTGGCTGTTGTGATCCTGTCTTCTCTGCTTCCCTCCCTGGTACATAATATCTGGGACATGAAGCTGTTCAATAGCGACCTCATCTACACGGCAGAATTTATAAGGCATTTTTTGTAATTATACAGAATGGTTCAGAAAACCGTGTTTTCTGAGTGCAGCCAGCTCTCGTGTCATGGGTGGAGCAGAGAAAGGCGATTACTCAGATATTCTGTGCTCCGTCAGCCCTCAGCTGATAAAGAGATCATCCAAGAAAAATTTGGGAAGCCCAAGGGAGTGAAAACCTCCCGCTGTGCTGTGATCAGCATCAGAAAAACTCTTCCCAATAAACAGCTCCATCGTATCCAGTAGCAAGGATCTTCAATCAGAGAAAAGCAAGGGAGGAGGTTTCTGCTGAGGATGGCGTCCAAATGCAGACACAAATACATCCCATACAAAAAAGAGTTTCTCTCAGAATGGCTGTCATGCTAGACAGTAGCCATTGCAGCAAGTGTCAGGAGAAGCACATCTCTATGTGTTGTTGGGGGAGAGCACATTAAAGTAGAATGAGCTAAGGTTCAGAAGTTCTGTGTTTTGAGGACTTTTCTTTTTCCAGTTTAAAACTTGTATTTCTTGATTACAGTGACTTGCTCATTGTTCAGCCAGACTATTGATCAGCCATCTCTTGTGTAAGAAGTAGTTTGTGTGGGCCTGAGAATTTTTACGCTGCTGTGCAAACCATAAGTTGGTCATGTCTGATCTTTTGTCAGTCAATAAACAGATCTTTGGAAGTGTTATGAATTCAGGAGACAAACACTGACATCTTTGTTTTCACAAAAGATCTGTGAGGCAGGACAGTGCTGGTGTAAAATAAGTGTAGGCCTTAAGACTGGATGACATCACAACTTCCTGTGCATCATTCAAGCAGTGTGGATTTCTTTACTTCTCATTAAATCATTAAATAAATATTAGCCGATATGACACGTTGCCCCCAAAGTAATTGTCATGAACGGGTGTGCTTGAGATTGCCCAAAAAAAGAAAGAGCTGATCCCAAGTGGTGTGTCAAGGCCAAGGCCTAACAAGTATTTCTCAGATCACACTGCAACCTGGAAAGGAACGAGGGGAGATGCACCACCACAGTAATAAATATCAATCTTAATAGCAAAAAGTTCCACCTTGAATAACAAATAAAAGCTTGCACCTGTATACCAAGAACATCCATGGGTCATGTCAC
>VXAX01002448.1:0-37398 GCA_013399835.1 Leptocoma aspasia
TCACTATGCAGAACAATGTAAATGTTAAAAAAAAGAGACAGGTTTCATGCCAATGGCCAATCCCTGCCAGGCTGGGGAAACTCCAGACCCAGCGCTCAGGGGAATTGCACTATGACACAAATGCCCCAGAATGTGACACCGGCTCAGGTGTGTCCGGTCACGCTGGCGACGACAACATCTTCGCCGAGTTGGCTGTATGCACCTTGAGAACGGCTGTCTTGGATACCTGTGGTGTGTACAAGGTTCCCGTGGACGCATTTGGACCTCTAGGTGACGGTCGAGGTGCGCTCCTTGTGGGATGGTCACATGTTGCCCCTCCGGGTGCTTTTGTGCTCCCCACTGTCATTGATGCTGATTATGTGGGTCAGCTTTTTGTTTTGGTTTTTACTCCCTTCCCGCCTGTCACCGTTCCATCTGGAAAGTGTATTGCTAAACTTCTGTTTTTTCAGTCATCTGTCCCTAGGGATGTGCAGGAGACTCGTGCAGGTGATCGCTCTGAATCCTTGAGATCATCACAGGCTTTCTGGTCTGCGAGCATTTCGGCTGCACGACCACAGATGACCTGTACCATGTCTCTTTCCGGTGCCCAGCCATCTCGGGTTTGAATTCGAGGCTTGATCGACACCGGGGCTGATGTGACGGTCATCTCTTCCTCTGCGTGGCCTCCCTCGTGGCCTTTGGACTCTTTAGGTCTGGCCGTGGTAGGGCTGGGGGGTCGTGCGCAAACTTTTCAGAGTACAAGGGCTGTGCATATCAAAAATGCAGAAGGGCAAACTGCTACAGTTCGACCCTATGTTAGCACAGCTCCGATCACTCTCTGGGGACGGGACGTTTTGGCAGCTTGGGGAGTCTGGATTGGAACAGAGTTTTGATTTTTCTGTATTGATGACAAGTCAAAATTTGCCTTACTGTGCCTGCAATTCGTAATGCGGTGCCTGTATGGTGATATCAATGCAAGGTTTACTTGTCTCCTTGTTTATTTTTTAAACAAAAAGGGGGACCCTGACCTGGACTTACCTTGGAGAGGATTGACTCCTAAGGCGCGATGAGCGCTGGGGGAAGTCCAACAGCGTTTGCTCATCAGGTTTGTCGAGTAAATCTTTCCATTGATATAATTTTTAGTATTTATTCTGATTGTCATCCAACAGGCATTATTGGCCGTTGGAGAGACAAATGGTCTAATTCCTTGCTCATTTTGGAATGGGTCTTTCTGCCCATCAATTGAGTCGCCTGATCTAGAATTGGGCACCAGTGCAAGAACCCACCGTCCTTATAGATGGTTTGGGAAAAAACAAGAAAAGTAATTGTAATGTAGAAGAAAGAATCTGGTTGAAAGCTGCTGGAAGGTCATGAGCCGACTTCAGCTTACTTGGTTGAATTGAAGGCTGTTATCATGGCATTCTGAAAAATTTTCCCAGGTATCTCGGATAGAAAAGGGGATGCTTGGGGAGACACCATATAGTCAGCTGGAAAAGTTTTATATATTATGGGTCATTTTACTATGCCACAGAATTCAGATAAGTCAATTATCTTGAATCATTTTCTGTCGTTGCATTCTTCGGGAGAGACGCCCATACCTCGAGCAAGGGTCTGGATGCGAGGCCTTGCCACTAATGAGTGGAAGGGCCCGTAGGGGCTCATCACTTGGAAGCGCAGGTATGCGTGTATTTCCACAGATACGGGGGTATGCTGGATGCCTGCGAAGTGTATCCATCCTGATCTGTGACAACAGAGACAGAATGTGGCCAACAGATCATCTTCGAATGCTGACCGTAGTGCCAATTGCCAACCAGACGGTTCCTCTACTAATGGGGAACGAACATTTCATCTTTCTTCATCTCAACAGAATTGGACTGATGAGTTAGACTGCTGATTTCTAAGCAGGCTAACAAAGTTTTGTTAAGAAAACTTTAGAATTGTTAGTTAAATCTTTAGAATTTTGTAATGTATGTTAGGGATCTCTCTGACTGTTTTGGGTTTCCTCTTCTAAACAAAAAGGGGGACCTGTGGCTGTGTTCTCACAGCCAGAGAGAAAGTTCAGAGATAATAAGTGAGTCTGTGAAGAAGAAATGTAAACAATAGTTAAGTTTAGAGACAGTGTCCTTGGAACTGCATTAGCTGAAGCCACCAATGGAGTCAGATAAATTACCATAAGACCAATCAGCTAATGGCAACTATCAGTATTATAAAAGTAGTGTGTTTCAAATAAACTTGCTCTTCATATTGTCACAGTTGGGTGGTGAGTTTCTGTCTCGCTCCTAGCTTGACTGCGACAATAAAGAACATAAATTGCTCTACGTTTTTGGTTTCTATCTGAAAATTCAAAGACTATCTTAATCTGCTGATTATTAAGGACACTAGCTTCTGAGTTAGGAAAAAAAAGCCTCAAAAAACAACTTTCTGCACACAGCACTAAAACCCCTGGTTTTAAGGATGGTAGTTCTGCCAAGAGGGCATTTTAAAATACTAATATTCTCATGCAATAGTTTTTACTGACCAAGGTAACTTGGTCTTTTCCCCTAATGCTTTGCATCTGACATGCAGTTTACCACACTGTATGTCATCCTATTACCCTAAGTGCGCAACCCAGCACTGTTAGACTTTACAGAGTCCATGCATCAAGGACATTTCTGTAGGGCAATTTAACACCAGTGACTGTCTTTCTAAGAAATATTCTTCCTTGGCTTTTGAATATAACACTTTCCTCTGTCATATGTCCCTGTGCTGCAAATAAGTTGCTTGGACTTGTCAAGAGAAAATATATCTCACGGGAATTCATAGGATAGAAGCAGGTTGATACATACTGGCAGTGGGAGGACCTGAATCAGTCAAGCTCTGTCAAAGTCATAAACTTCGTAAAAAGCTATCACGGAAGCTTATTCACATGCTCCATTCCTCCAGCACCTTCAGCAAATTCTGTTGTTCATATAACTTGAAACATTATTCCCATTAAAAGGCCTACATTTTTTCAAAGGGGAGACACGTGATAGTTTAATGGCTGACATGCGACTTAAATCAGTTTTACACTTTCCAAATTCAGACTAATAGTGTGACACAAGACCTTGGATCTGTTTTCTCAGTTAATGAACTGCTAAACATGTTAACTTGTTAATAAGTTAACTAATCACTGTTTTGACATTATGTATATGTGATTTTATATGACCCAATACAATTGATACACTGCTAAGTTTAAGGCCTCTGGGATAACGAGTCTGCTTCTGAACAAAATCTGTTTGTTGCCCCTGTTACTTCAACTGCAGATATATATCTGTACAAGGCTTCTTTGCTACTCTTGTATTTTATTCATTCCCTTCAACACAGTGACAAATGTCAAAGAGCTCACCACCAATGTGGATTTCTCATTCTGTAGGCACACTATACCCCTGAAATCTTTGCTGTAGTGTACAGTAACAAAACAAACAAACAAGCAAGCCAATAAAAATAATCTTATAATGGATTCTAACAACTAAAGGATTATCCTGTCAGGACAGCGTTTAGTTGAGTAACAATGCCACACAAGAGCAATAAAATTTATGGCAGAGTCACTCTGTAGCATCACCCTAAGTCAGGGTCCTGTCTTCCAGGTTCACTGGCTTTGTAAATACATTGGCTGCTCCATCACCTTTGGCTGCAATCCATCTAGACACAGCCCTTTTCTGGTCTTTCCACCAGTGCACCACAGCTGAAACAAAAATTAAGAGTTTTCAGGACCTACCACTTTCCAAAACATCCTTTTGCTTATTGTTGAGGAATACATCTGCTGTAGATAGCTCGGTAGCATCAGAGGACGAGCTCGAGCTCTTTCTATGATACTGGACAATGTCAACAAACGAGACATCTGAGACTGCTGTGGGAAACCCGGTATGACTGTGTGAGTGGGGTGTGTGGGGAGATAAGCGGGGACACATTGGGTCACTGGAGCCGCCGCTGCGAAGGCGTCTTCGGTGTCAGCAGTGACACCTCTGACATTGGGATGTGGCTGCCAGGGAGTCTCATAAATGGTCACACGGGGAAGTTTCCTTAATATTTCTGCTTTCACTAAAGTCAGTTATAAAATTTCCGTTCTTTTGTACATTGAATCAGGCTAAAACAGAGGACTGGTTAAAAAAAACTACCCCGCCTTAAATTTGTTACATTCAAAGTAGCCCCTCACTCCCGCCCAAATGTCACTGACCACCCACAGAAAAAGGGTGGTGCCCACGACAGCGATGGAGCAACACGGAGCGGGAGTGGAGGGGCTTCCGCTTCCGGCGGCCGCACTGACGGCGGCGGGGCTCGGCCGCGCTGTGCGGCCGCGCTGGGCGGGAGGCAGGACGAGATGCGGCCGCCGGTGCTGCTGCGGCTCCTGGTGGGGCCGCTGCTGGTGTTGCTGGTGCTGCTGGAGGTCGCCCGCTGCGGGGAGGCTGCGGCCCCGCGCCCCCGGGACGCCTGCACCGCTTCCCCGCGCCCCACGGAGGCGGCCGGCGGAGCTGCCACGCAGAGCAGCAGCAGTAGCAGCAGCCGCCTGGGCGAGGTGTCGGCGCCGCCTGCGCAGGGCCAGCCCATGACCCAGCGCGCCCTGTCCGTCCTGGTGCTGGCCAGCGCCGCCCTCATTGTCTACTTCGTGATCCGGACCGTGCGGTGAGGGCGGGGAGCAGGTGTGTGGGCGCGGGGGGCGCAGCTATGCGGCCGGGGCTGTGGAGCGTGTCGTCCCCCTGCCTCCTGAGGGGCCAACGAGTAGCGCCCGACTGCGCAGGGAAACTCCGGTGCAGCTCCGGTGCCGCTTCCCCGTTGTGGGCGGGGAAGCAGTTCGGTCGGCTCCGCTTACGTCACAGAGAATCGCACGTCCGTGTTGGGCTTTCCCGACTCCCTCCTGTGCTCTTCGGGTGGAGTTGTTACGGCTGGCATCCGTCAGCCCACCTAAATTTATTTTGTATGTTCTTAGAGTGATTTTTGACCAGTTTGCAAACTTCTGTATCGCTAAACTACCGAAGTTGTCCTCCCCGACTTTGTCTTTCTTTTATGGTTTCTTTCACAGTAAAATTAACCTATTTTGTGTCTTTTTAAGAAAATGGCCCTTAAAAAGCTTGCTGTCGCTTAGCTGCCTTTATGTTTCTCATGGAAACTATTCTCCACATAACTCGGTGTGCTTTTGTAGTTAAGTACAGTGATTTTTATTCACTGTATTTTTTGGTCCTGGTAGTTTTCTCTCTCTCATGCTTTAATAACTTGAATTCTTCAGAGCGAGGCCCAAATGTATGATTATGCATAAAGCATCTCAATTATAGAGCAAGTTCTCCATGTACTTTTTATTACATTTCGATATGTGCCTTGTGTCTAGTATCTGCATCATTTAGTTTAGAAAGGCAGTTGAAGGACTGTTTTGAGTATGTCATGTACTAAGATGTACAGTCCAAGTAAACTAGGATGTTTTGATTGTTCCATACGTCTTACAAATCACTCTTGAGAAGCCTTGAGGGCACTTCTCAGTGTTAGTGTGTTTTGTAACACCAGCCTGTTGGATTTGGATATGTGAGTAGTATTGTGGAAAGGCCAAACAAACAAACAAACAAACAAATAAATAAATAAAAGTCTGTCATTGCAGGAGCTGGAGAGGAAAATTATCATCTGTTGCCATTATTTTCTGGATGAGTGGTAATTACTTGATATTCTGGTTTTGGCAGTGGGATGCTGTTCTGCATTTGCAACTGGAGTGCTGTCTTCTAGGTGCTACTGTAAACTGGAAGCTTTACGCCTCACATTATTCTGTATTTCTGCTGCATCTTGCTTCTGAAATTTGGAATAGGTAAAGTGTATGTTTTTGAATTCGAACTTGTAGCTGAAATGTTCTTGCAGTGATTATATACGAAGTACAAGGATTAAGTGCAAATGACCCATTTTTTAGATAGGTTTCCTTGGCATGAAGACATATCTTGTTATAAGACATAAAAAAACTTTTTGCAGACTTTCTAACAGGTTGCCTGCCCAGTGGGTGAAGGGAAGAAAGTGAGTGTAGTGTTTCTGGATTTTAGTAAGGCTTTTGATACTGTTCTTCACAGTACCCTTCTGGACAAGCTCTCTAGGTGTGGGGTGAGCAGATTTGTGGTGCACTGGAAGAAGAGACAGCTGAATGAAAGGGCTCATAGGGTTGTGGTAAGGAGAGGTGCATCTGACTGGTGCCCAGTCACCAGTGTTGCTCCTCATGGCCCAGTTCTAGGGCCAGCTTTGCTCAGTACTCTTATCTGGAGACAGGAGTCGAATGCGCCATTAGCAACTTTGTTGATGACACCAAACTGGGAGGTGCAGTTGGCTCTCTCAAGGTGCAAGAGGCCTTGCAGAGGGATGTGGATAGATTGGAGCATTGGGCAATCACCAGTGGCAGGACATTTAACAAGAACAAATGCTGGCCTCTGCAGCTGGAACAGGATAACACTGGACACTAGTTTTACTTGGGAGAGAAGCGACTGCAGAGCAGCCATGCACAGAGGGATATCAGGGTGCTGGTTGACAGCAAGCTCAGTATGAGCCAACATGTGCTCTGGCAGCCAAGAGGGCAAACTTCACAAACTTGGGTGCATCTCATACAGCACAGCCAGACAGTCAAAAGAGGAGATTGTCCAACTTTATTCATCATTGTCATGGCCTTCCGGTGAGTAACTGTATGCAGTAAGAAGCATACCAAGGCAAATGAATACAACCAGACTGAGCAATCAAACTGGTGAAAGAGCTGGAAGGCCTGTCCTCTGAGGAGCGGCTGAGGACTCTGAGTTTGTCTACTTTGGAGAAGATGAGGCCTGAGGGGTGACCTCATCAGTCCCAGCAGGTCCCTGAGGAAGGACGTACTTATCCCTTCTTGCTGAGATCCCGCTATAGGATGCATAGGAATGATTCAAATTTGCACCAAGGGAGGTATAAATTAAACATTAGGAAGCATTTTTTTACTAGTAGGGTGGTCAATGACTGGAACAGGCTTCTTAGATAGGGAATCAGTATTTAAGAGGCATTTGGACAATACCCATGGTACCATGCTTTAAATCTGGGATTGATCAGGCAGTTAGTTGACTTGATAGTAGTTGTAGGTCCCTTCCAACTGAGCAGTTGTCAATCACAGAGTAAAAGATTTTAAGTTATTTTTGTTAACACTCAGGACACTGCTTTAGAGTCATGGCTATGATCATACATGCATGTTGCTTAAGCATCTCCAGTATTCCTGTAGCTGTAGTTTTTTAACTACTTCTTATATAGAGAAGGGTTTGAGTCGCAAGTGATTAGTGTGTCTTTTTTAACAGGATTTGCTTGAATCTAAAATCTGTACCAGCTTTGTGATGTTTTATTTGCATTTTCTACAATCTAGACATTTGCTATGACTGTATTAGGTTACTCTCAAATCACAGTAGCTACTCACTTTCCATTTAACCCATTAAGGGAAAAAGGTAAAATGTAAAGTGAGATTGACAGAAATACTGATTGTATGAGTAGCATGTACTACCTCTTCTTAATTTCATTTTTTGTTGTGTTTAAAATAGTTTCTTATCTGCTAGGATATCCGCAATGCTTGTTCTAGTCCCAATTGCTTAGCTTCTACTTTAGTGAAAACCAAAAGGCACAATATGTAAGAAACAACCCTATTTTTCGTCACGCTGTCATCTTAAAAGTTTTAGCATTTTATCCTACTTGGTGCTTTGAAGTGTACAACTTCTTTCTATATTGAGGAGTAAAGAACAGATGAAATAAATGAAGAACATAAAAGGTACTTTTTATTGAACTGAAAAATGAAATTTTTGGTTTTAGTACTAGCCTCAGCTTTAAATGAAAGAGCTGGGTATTTTGTTCTCGTCTAAAGCACTTAAATGCCTGGGATAACAGTTGCTGCATTTTCACGTCATCACTGAGAGTGGAGGAAATGGTGGTGTTGATTATTTCTTATAACATTAGAAATTGGAGAACTTTGAAGAAGGGTATGTACTTTATCTCTTTCCCATTCTTGCAAGGTTGCATTTGCATCTCAGTTCCAAAAGGAGATATATTTTATACATTGGAGTAGAGTGAAAAGATAAACCAAGATCGAATGCTGTTGAGTGTTCTTTCAAGAAGGATATTTAAACAAGTTGTGTAAGTACACTAGAGTTTCAGGACAGGATTTGAAGCTGAGAATCTCAGTATTGTATTTGATATCTATTACAAGATAGTTAAAGTGGTGCCTAAATGTGGGACAGAGAAGTCACTATGCACAGTTTATAACAGTATAATGTATTATATGTAATATGATAGCAATACTATAATATCGTAATATATTAATAATTTTTTTTATTAGCTCAGTACTCTGTCTTGAAGTTCCTGAATGTTGTAAACATGTTTTGTAGGCACCTAGCTTGGGGTTGTGAATTCTGGAGTTTCTAAATGAAAGACGTGTTGCGACCTTTGCATTTAGCACTAAGTACTTAAGACACAAATTTTCTTTTTTTTTTTTTTTAAAGTGCTATAGCTTTCATGTAGTTCTTTGCCAGTTACTGAAAGTGACTCTGTCAGCATTCTGTAAACAGATGCCTTTGCACAGTGTTTGGTGAGTGGCTACTTCTCTGAGTTCCAGAACTTGAGTGAGGCTTGTTCCATGGGTTAAAGAGTGGTTCTGGAAAGCCAAATAGAATGGTTCATTGTGTGGGTGATGCGCATGGGACCCAGGCCCATGCAGCAAAGCTGTAGAGAGTGAGAAAAGCAGATGCAGACAGTCTGCTTGTCTGTGATAAACACTGTGCCTTAATCCTGAAACATGAGTCACTGCCTCTACCTTCTGTGCTTTGTGACGCATACAAGACATTGACTATACAAGATATGTCTTGTTCTTAAGTGTAATTATAGACAATTTTTTAAACTTTATATCTGTAAAAGACTTCACAAATGATAATAAAAATTTCTAGTGTCAGCCATGACGTGTTACAAGTTACAGCTTTGCTATAGCTGTGTTTGGTTTCTGCCTGATTTGATCCGCTGTTCTTTACAGATGTGTAAGACACATAGAGAATATGTATCAAGGCAATTTTTTTCTTAGTAGAAGTATGTTAGAAGTATGCTTTTGCATATATTTTTATGTGGCTCTTATATTTAGATGCTAAGTAATTTTTATATTCACTACATAAATCCTATACAAAACTACCAATGACACTCTTAGTGGCCTTAATAACTTCATGTAAACTGTTGACACTTAGAATTCTGACTTCTGAATTTCATAGAGCTAAGTGTGTACACATCATAGATTTTAGAAAACTTACACTAAGTATCAATATAGCACTATTTGATATTTTTGGATCAGAAAGTAGCAAAAGATTTACATTACTTGAATGTTTTACAATACCTTTCAGGCTCAGAAGGCAAAATAGAAAAACCCGAAGATATGGAGTTTTGGATACGAACATAGAAAACATGGAGCTGACCCCGTTAGAACAAGATGATGATGATGATGATGATACAACACTATTCGATGCCAGCCGTCCTCGAAGGTTTGTATTTAGAACCTGAATGTACTTCTAGCAATAGAAGTGGAGGAGTGTGGGTGATAAGCAGTTTCTCTGAGAAAGCTCACTACTGTGTTTCATATGCATAGTTGGAGAAGGGATGTCAAGATCACTTGAATTTTAAATGGGCAAGAATTTAGTGGGCAAGAAGATAAACACCATTTGTCTTCAACATGTGAGTTCCAGAGAAATGGAGAGGAAGGTAGGATATTTTTGTTACAAATACAGTGTCATTGAAGCTAATGTTAAGTCAACAACTAGCTTTTACCTTTCTGTTTGTTTTTTTTTAATTAATTTGGAGCCTCCTCAGTTTTTCCTATGTATTCTCACCTATGAGTTCTGCTTCAAGCAGCTTTGCTTCATTCTGCTTTGTTATTGATAAAGTAGTAAGCAGTTAGTTGATGATTATCCTGCACCAGGTTTTACATTTGGTACTGCTGTACTGAAAGATTGATATTCTTAAGCTACTCTCTGAAACTTCGTAGATACAGGAAAATTTTGTTGTATTTCCTTATTGTGACACAGCACTCAAGGTGTGGCCTCACCAGTGCTGAGTACAAGGGAAGAACGACCTCCCTAATCCTGCTGGCCACATATTACTGATACAGGCCAGGATGCGATTGGCTTTCTTGGCCACCAGGGCACACTGCTGGCTCATGTTCAGCTGGCTGTTGACCAGTACTCCCAGGTCCCTTTCCACCTGGGCACTATCCAGCCACACCATCCCCAGCCTGTAATGCTGCAGGGGGTTATTGTGGCCAAAATGCAGGACTGGGCACATGGGCATACTAAACTTCATCTTGTTAGACTCTGCCCATCCATCCAACCATTCCAGGTCTCTTTGCAGAGCCATCCTACCTTCCATCAGATCGACACACACTCCCAGTGTAGTGTCATCTGCAAATTTACTAATGAAAGACTCAATTCCCCCATCCATGTCATCAATAAAAATGTTGAACAGAACTGGCCCCAGCACCGACCTCTGAGGGACACCACTGGTGACTGGCCACCAGCTGGATGCAGCACTGTTCACCACCATTCTCTGGGCCTGGCCATCCACCAGTTCTGAACCCAGCAACGAGTGCTCCTGTCCAAGCCGTGGGCTGCCAGCTTTTTCAGGAGTATGCTGTCGGAGACAGTGTCAAAGGCCTTGCTGAAGTCCAAAGAGACAACATCCACAGCCCTTCCTGCATCCACCAGGCAGGTCACCTGGTCATTAAAGGAGATCAGGTTGGTCAAACACGACTTCCTAAACCCATGCTGGCTGGGTCTGATACCCTGGCAATCCTGTAAATTCTGTGTGATGACACTTGATATAAATTCCTCCATTATCTTGCCAGGTACTGAGGTCAGGCTAACTGGCCCATAATTACCAGGATCCTCCGTCCCACCCTTTTTGTGAATGGGTGTCACATTGGCCAGCTTCCAGTCGTCTGGAACTTCACCAGTGAGCCAGGACTGTTGGTAAATGATGGAGAGCGGCTTCACAAGCTCATCTGCCAGCTCTATCATCACCCTAGGATGGATCTCATCTGGTCCCATAGGTTTATGCATATCCAAGCATCTCAGCAGTTCTCTGACTGCCTCCTCTTGGATAATGGGGGGACCATTCTGTGCCCTGACACCATCAACCAACCAAGAGGACAGTTGTCCTGAAGGCAAGTCATCTTCCCACTAAAAGCTGAGGCAGAGAAGGTGTTAAGCACTTCTGCCTTCTCCTCATCTGCAGTTACTAAGTCCCTTCCCTCTTCCAATGAAGAACAAAGGTTGGTCTTACCCTTCATTCTACTATTAATATATTTTTAAAAACATTTTTTATTATCCTTTACAGAAGTCGCCATTTTAAGTTCAAATTGAGCTTTGGCCTCCCTAATTTTTCTCCTACATGCTCTAGCAGCCCTCTTAAATACTTCCTGAGAGACCTGGCCCTCCTTCCAAAGATGATACATCCTCTTTTTACTCCTAAGTTCCTCCAAAACCTCCTTGCCCATCAAGGCTGGATGTTTACCTTGTCGACCTATCTTTTGGCACACAGGGACAGTCTGTTCCTGTGCCCTCAAGATCTCTGTTTTGAAGCACACCCACCTTTCCTGAACTCCTTTGTTTTTAAGGGCTGCTTCCCAAGGAACTCTCTGAATAAGTCTCCTAAACAGGCCAAAGTCTGCCCTCCAGAAGTCCAGTGTAAGAGTCTTATTGGTGTTACTCTTGATTTCACCAAATACTGAGAACTCTATGATTTCATGATCACTCTTCCCCAAACAGCCTCCAACCACCACATCTCCCACCAGCCCATCTCTGTTTGCAAACAACAGATCTAACATAGTCCCTCCCTGGTGGGCTCACCCACCAGCTGCGACAAAAAGTTGTCCTCCACACACTGCAAAAATTTCCTGGACTGCCTCTTTTCTGCTGTATTAAGTTCCCAGCAGATGTCTGGCAGGTTGAAGTCACCTACAAGAACAAGGGCTGACAATCCTGAAACATTGTCTAGCTGCTTATAGAATAAGTTGTCCACCTCTTCCTCTTGGTTGGGTGGGTGATAACAGACTCCCAGTAGGATGTCAGCCTTGTTGGCCTTCCCCTTAATTCTTACCCATAGGCATTCAACTCCACCTTCATTAGTTTCAATACCTATGGTGTCAAAAGCCTCCTTAACATAAAGGGCCACCCCTCCACCTCTTCTGAAGAACTTGTAGCCATCCAATGCAGTGCTCCAGCTATGCGAGTCATCCCACCATGTTTCTGTGATGGCAACTACATCATAGCTCTGCTGTTGCACCATGGCTTCCAACAAGCTCTTCTTGTTTGTTGCCCATGCTGCGTGCATTAGTATACATGCACCTCAGCTGGGCTGCTGATTTCACCCCTAACTCAGGCTTACCACCCTTGGGGCTGCTTCCAAACAGCCCAGCTACATCCCCTTCCCCCTTCAAACCTAGTTTAAAGCCCTCTCAACGAGTTCTGCCAGTTCATGAGCTAAAAACCTTCTACCCTTAACAGAGAGATGGAGCCCATCTGGTTCTAGCAGGCCAGGTGCCGTAAAAGTTGCCCCATGATCAAAGAATCCAAAATTCTGCCAATGGCACCAACCCTTGAGCCACCTATTGATAATGTGAGTTCTCCTATTCCTTTCACTGAAATTCTTATCTCCATGTCCATTTACATTTGTTACTGACATCAAAGTAGTTGTTTTGGTATATATATAAAAGTATTGTTTAGTATATAAAAATATGTCTTTTTTCCTAATTTCTTTGTGACCTGTTAAAAGACTGTATTGGCACCCAGTCTGCTTTCATTTTTCTTGCTTGAAAGTATCAAGTCTTTTTTAAGGTGATACTAGACAAAATAGTATGCCTATATTAGAAATCCCTATAGGCTTATTTTGGGTTAGCTGTTAACTGTATTAGACCTTTTGCAGGACTAGGCAGAGAAACTGGCTTCTCCCCTAAAAATCACCATAGTAGTGGTAGTATACTGGTGTCCATATACATTACTGCTTTCAAGGGTTGCTGTTTGCTTTCAGAACTGTATGAAAAAAGGTCCCCAGTGCCCTCAGCTGTAACATAGAAACAATTTAAGAGTGGCCCCACTGTCGTCATCACCCATGTCACTAGTCTCTGTGCTGCTGCTGTTTGGGGCAGTTTACCAAAACAGTAGGTTTTAGCCATTTTGCTCAATAGCTTACTATTAAATGCCCAAGTGTGAAATTCTAGCCTTTGGTCTCTTGCAATACAACTTTACATATATGCTAACTGAAGAACAGTATACTAGTATCACATCTTTGTTTTTAAAATTATTTCATACAATCCTTGTTGAATGACTTTGCACAGAAACTACTTGCTCAGTGCTGCAAGGCACAAGGAGAAGAATTTACTCAGTTTTTTATAGTATTCTAATGCTACCAAGACTTGCCAAAGTTTCCGTAGGAACTCAGGAGCCTTGAAAGTTCAAAAATATATTCATCATGGTAAATCCCTTTTTATTTTTGTAAATGAGTTGTCTCTCTATTTGGAAAGGTTAAATGAATGCGGGTTTATGGTACTTTGCTTCACAGTAATGTGGTAACTATGAGTTTTTCCAGTCAAATTTCATAATAAAATGTCACGTCTCTCTGGGTTCTTTCATAACGTGTGATCTTTAAAAATGTAGGCTAAATTTGCCTTCAAACAGGGCATTTCAGATTAATGCATCTGTTTCTTCTATTGTAGAGAAGTACGTGCCTTTCAATGAAAGAACTTAATCTTAGAACCAGAGAAGGAGACTGCTTCATGGGAGAAATAAGAAGCAAGAGGGTATGCAAGTGGGGGGGAACTAATTTAATTTGTGTATTTTATGGCATCCTTCATATCTTGCAATAAGTAATGTATGAATTTGTTGTATCTTCTTCTATGTAGAGATTCTCAATGTATAGCCTATGGGGAGAGAGTACTAACTGCACTAAGATAAAAACTATTTGAAAGGGAGATTACCTGTAAAACAGGGTATTTTTTGCTTGTTACAAATCTTGTATGCCATTAAGTGTGGTATGCACTTTTTTCCTACAGTAACCTGGAATGTTAATTTTTTCTTCTGATATTAAATTGTAAGCAAATATAGCCACTGTGGACTTCTCAGAATTGTTAGAACTTGATTTTAATTGAGGAGATGATTTATTGTTTACCAATAAAAAGCCAAGCTACTGCCTTCTGTGTTGAGAATTTTAAAAATTGAATTAACATGTTTTGTTCATGTAAACTTCAGTGAAAAAATAAAATGTGTTTACAGTGTTCCTAGCATTTAGTGTGATACTCTGACGCTATACATTTTAAGGATACTTGGGATATTAATATAATTATGTAAAACATGGTATTGCAACATCTTATTGCTGTTGAGACTCTTGATTGCAACTGTTGAGTTAATTTTTTGTGAGGTCTATCTTTAACTTGTGTGAACAGATGTGGCTCAGTGACTTTAGGGTGTTGCTGGTATAATCCATATGTTATCAGTATTCAGACTGTAGTGAAGCAGAGATAAGCCTTTGGGAAAATTCTAAATATTCTGTAACTCTAAAATGAAACATTGACATCCGAAGCAGCTGTTACTGACATGTGTGGGAATACTTACATGAATGTAGTTGACATACAGCAGTTATGTTTCGTTTTTGGCTAGTGCCATAAAAATTACTAGAACAGTCTTTAAGACCTGGAAGATATACTTTTTTTAATGTGTTGCGGTTTCCACCATAATCTTGATAATGTAGACAAAATGTTCAAATTCTATTTCAGAATTAATGTATGTATTTTTTTCTAATTCCATATATCCTTATATTTCAAGGCATAAACTTGCTACAGCAGTATGGGTGGAGGTGACTATGTATCTTCAAAGTGCCTAAGTTATGGGCTACAGAGAAAGAGGAATAATTTTTCATTATTCTTCACCCTCTTGGTGTTTGAACAAAATTGCGGTACTTTTCTTTGAGGTCATTTCTACAGTGATAGGGTGGGGATGATCTGCTGCAGATTTTCTTTACCTCTTCCAGCTGATTTGTTATATTGAAACCTTCTTACTTGCTCTAGTAACAGCTCAGATGAGGTCAAAGCAGCCTCCCAGGATAATTTTCACCTACAGCTCCCCATGTACCACACACAGCTGGGAAATAGATTGTATTTAGAATAAATGCAAGTCTTTATTTTGCTTCCTGTTGTACCTGACTGTTTCTGCTTATGTGTAAAAATAAAACTGAAATAAAAGCACAGCAGTAATTCTTGAAGCTGCTTAGTTAAGGAATCTGGAGACATAGTAAAGAATAGCTGGGTTGCGGACTGCAGGTGAGGGAACAGTAAATGACAGAAGGCAAAGTATGCTGTGTCCATATATAAAGGGGACCATCAGTGTTAAACCAAACATAATTGAAATCTTTCAGAAATACAGAGTGTCTTCCTGACATCCTAGAATTCAAACCTGTAGAATCATTCTAGGCTTTGAGCCACCCTGAGGAGGTGTTATCCTTGTTATGCGCAGATATTTGAACTGTTCAAGCAAGTTAAAATCACTGGAAATGCAATCAATTTTTAACCTCTTGTATATGCTGCAGATAAACCTTGATGTTTTCCTGCAGAAAACCCAAAATGGAACATGTTATTTATGTTTCCAAGCAAATTTTCTGGTGGGAAAAAAAAAACAGCCGCAAATTTTCTCAGAAATTTTATATAGAATTCTTTCATCCATGCCTCCAAAATTATGAGGCTCTATTTACAGGAAAAGCATCTGTAAAGCAGTCATATGACTGGTAATAAGTTTTGGAACAGTTCTGATTTCTGATATGTGGTTGATAGAAGCAAGTTTCCTTGGCCTTATTCAGCTTGTATCTAATTTCAGTGGCTGAATTGGTTCTTATTGCATTTGCAGACACAAAACTAGTTAGAAAATAATAACGGTTTTGTATATCTTGGTCTTAACAGTTGGAAATTTCAGCTGTGAGTTATGTACAGCCCCTGTTGATAGGTGCAACACCATCAGTACCAATTCCAGCTACTTGTGAAAAGCTGTTCTTAGAGCTCTTCTAACATACTTTCAAAAATTTGGGAAAGAATATGCCGCCATAGAGGCCAGTAACTGACCCATGCATAAACAGGACTGAAGTTTATATCAAGCTTACTTATCACTTTAAAAAACAAGATTAAAAAGATGAAGACAAATAGTTATGAAATGGTTAACTGAGTAGCTGTGTATGGAAAATTTTATCCCCATTTGAACTAAAATATTAATAGGCCAGTAAAGAATGTGAGCTGATCTGCTGATGTAAAATTCCTTGAAGATAGGAGATAGCCCATGTTTAATGAGAATTAAGCTGAGAGAGAGGCTAGACTACTTATGAGAATTAAGCTGAGAGAGAGGCTAGACTACTTATATAACTTGAATTTCTGAAGACATAAAATGGAATGTGGAGAAAAGTATTGGAAGATTGAAAAAAGAATAATGTTTAAAGATACTTTGACAATTTTTACAGTGTTAAAGCTATCACAGTGTATCACAGTGTAAAGCCCTGTTTGTTAGGGCTTTGTGACTTTTTTCCTTCACTATTGTAACTTGAGGCACAGCTTGTACAAGAATATGTAGTTCCTGATCAAGTCTGAATATGTTAGTTCAGTGCATTGATAGGATAATGGAGCAGGCACCCTGTGTTACCATGAATGGGTCCAAGCACGAGAAATCCATGTGACTGAAGAGGCAGAAAGCATTTTTATTTTTTGTGTTGACCAGTAAGAATCAGAAACAATCTTTTAATACGTAAGCCAACTGAAAAGCTTGAGTCTCCACAGACCCAGTATGAGTGGGCTGTTTCATAGTTTCAGAACAGACTTCTGTTTGCTACAGTTGTATTGTTTCATAGTACTACTGATGATGGTATTCCAAACTGTTAAACCCCTGCAGAATTGATCCAATGCTCTGGAGTGCTGTCCTCTGATGAGATTTTTGTGTGATCTTTCTCTGTCCACAATTACTCATCATTTCCAAGTAGCTTGCACTCTCAGCTTCCATCTGGAAACATTCTTATTTTAAGAAGCGATAAAACAAGAAGATTTCTTCAAGGTATTATCAGGATGGATGGATAAGTTTAAGATTTTGTTACAAGATACAGAGAAGGTTCTTGAATAATTAAATCTTTTGCATGTAATTTCCTGCTTCCTTCAGCTGGGAAAGTATGAGCTTATATTTTTGACATAAGCCTTTTCAATGCTTATGGCAGTATGCTTTGCACAAAATGCAATATATAATGTTTTCCTAAGTGATGTGGAGATATGAGTCAAATAAGTAAGTAAATTTGCTGTCGCAACTAATCTAGGAGGAGCTGTGAACACCCTCTAGGCCAGAGAGACCTTACAGATCTGTATGTAAGCAGTGGAGCAGTATAATCACCAGGTGTATGAAATTTAATAAAGAGCAAGTGCTGGATTCTCCAACTGAAGTGAGATAATAATACATACAAACTGGGCAACAAGAGGCTGAAGAGCTTTCCTGCAGAAAGGTATCTGGGGATTTGAGTTAATGGCAAGTTGAATAGGAGTCAGCAGTGCCCTGGCAGCCACGTGGGCCAGCTGTGTCCTGGGATGCATCCGGGCAAGGGAGGGGCTTGTCCCAGTCTGCTGTTTTAAGCACCACAATATGAGAAGGACAGGGAACTACTGCTTTGTTCAGCTTGGAGAAGAGAAGGCAGTGGGCAAGAGGCAGCAGAGTGGGAGATGCTGATGTCTCTGCTGACCAGTGAAAGGGCAGATGGAACGGGAATGAGGTTGCACCCAGTGGAATTCAGGTTGGACATACGGTGTAGTTGGAGTTCAAAAGTTGTGCCAGAGTTCCTTTTGATACCTATTTGTATCAATCTAGGTAATGGGCACTTCGTTTATCAAATTTCTTTCCTAAGCTTCACCCTGTTTAATAGAAACAAAGATTCATTCATATTAGCTTCAGAAAACTTGGTGCATAAAGACAGAGAATGAAACAGTACACATTCTCACCCAAGCATTTAATTGTTCATGTTTTAAAGAAAAGTCAGTGTCAGTTCAACAGCTGACTGGATCATGCATTGTAAAAAGTACTCATTTTTAAGAAACAAATTCTTTATTCTTCCACAGCTTTTTCTTAAAAAAAGAAAACAAATCCAGCAAAAAGCTTGTAGGTAAGGTAAATGGCATTTATGAGGAATCTTAATGAAACTTCTTCAAGAGATTACATTATTGAAAGGCTGTGTTTTGAACCTTGGGAGATTTCACAGGGAATAGGTTTGTACTGATATTACTCCTCTTACCTGCCTTGGGCATTGTCCAAAAAGAGATATGTGACTGTGTGGATTTCTATTCAGACGAAATACAGTCATTCTTATTCTGTGCTCTGATAGAATCCAAAGGGCCTTCTTCTTTCTAAACAGAAAACACAGCTTTACAAAGATACAAATTAAACCTGCTGAATCAAAGCAGACGTTTATACATCAGCATTTTTGTGATGTTCCTGAAAGTTAGTAATACACCTCCCAGCAGGAAAATTGCTCAGATAGGTGGTGAAATTTAATTCAAAGTTTAACTTTCCTTTCTATCAGATCTTTAATTTTGCCTTTCCTGATATGAAACCTACATCTTGTTTTTAGTAATTTTAAGCTTATTGCTCTGAAGCTACAGTGAATGGTAAAAAGAGCTTTGTTCTATTGTAGATCTGCCATTTCTTTCAAGATCATTATATTGCCTCTCCATGTTGTCTGAACAAGACATCCTCAGTTTCTTTCCTCCTGTATTGGTTTTGAATTGGTTTTTGGTAGGAGGGGGTGCTACAGGGGTGGCTCCTGTAAGAAGCTGCTAGAAGCTCCCATCATATTCAGCAGAGCAAATCCCTGGTGTCTACAAAGATAAACGTGCTGATGGCCAAGCCCAGGCCAGTCAGAAATGGTGGTAATGCCTCTGTGATAACATATTTAAGAATAAAGATAAACAAAAGGTTTTTGCACAGTTTTAATTCCAGCCAGAGGAGAGCAGGGTGAAAACATGTGAGAAGAACAACTATGCAGACTGCAAGGTCAGTGGAGAAGGAGAGGGAGGAGGTGCACCAGGTGCTGGAGCTGAGATTTACCTGCAGGCTGTGCTGAAGACCATGGCAAAGCAGGCGTGCCCTTGCAGCCCATGGGGATGTAGAGGTCCACCTGGAGCCCATGGAGGAGCCCCTACCAAAGCAGGTGGATATCTGGGAAGAAGCTTTGATCCTGTGGGAGACCTGTGGAGAGAGGGGCCCTGCTCCTGTGCTGGAGCAGCCTGTCCTTGAGGGACTCCACCCCATGGAAGAGCGACCCATGTTGTAGCAGTCTGGGGAGGACAGCTGCCCGTGGGATGGACTCACATTGCAGCAGTTCGCAGGGAGCTGTTGCTTGTGAGATGGAGCCATGTCAGAGAAGTTCATGGAGAATTGTCTCCTATGGGAGAGACCCCATGGTGCATGGTGGAATGACTCCTCTTCCTGAGCAGCAGGAGAAGCCACAGGAGATTAACTGATCATAACCTCCTTTCCATGTCTCCTTTGCATTGCTGGGGTAGGAGATAGAGCTGAGAAGGAGGGAGGGGTGGTTTTAAGGGCTTGTTTTACTTCTCATTATCCTGCTCTGATTTTTTTTTTAGTAATAAATTCACTTAATATCCCTAAGTTGAGCCTGTTTTGCCCATGATGGTATTTGATGAGGGGTCTCTCCTGGTCCTTATCTCAACCCATGAGCTCTTTGTTATATTTTCTCTCTTCTGTCCAGCTGCAAAGGGAAGTTAATGAGCGGCTTTCATTGGTGCCTGGCATCTGGTCCAGGTCGACCCACGACACCTCCCAAGATAGTTGTAATTGACAAACTTGCTTAGTACGCCTGCAAATCCTGCATCTAAGTAATCTATGAAGACATTGAAGAGCACTGGGCCTGGAATGGAGCCCTGTGGAACCCCACTAATGACAGATCACCAGCCTCATGTCACCCCATTCATTGTCACCCATTGTGCCCAACCCATGAGCCAGTTGCTGTGTTTGTGATGATGTGTTTATCCAGCTGAGTGCTGGACATTTTGTGGACATAGTGTTGGACTATGAAGGACAGCATTGATGGCTACTGAAATCCAAAAAAATTATTACATCAACTGTCTTCCCTTGATCGATGAGGTGGAGAATCTTGTAATGAATGTGTATCAGAAGGACTTTCCCCTCATGAACCCATGCTGGCTGTGAATGATGACTGTGTTGTCCTTCAGGTATTTTTCAGTAACTCACAGAATAATCTCCAAATTTTGCCAGGCACTGAGGTGAGACTGACAGGTGGGTAGTTACCACAGTCATTCCTCTTGCCCTTCTTGATGCCAGCTTTCAGTCATCTGGGACCTTCTGTGATTCTATGGTGATGGAAACATACAAAGGTTGTGCAGCTGTCATACTTTTGCTCTTGAGTTGTATAAATCATTTCCCTTCCTCCCCTACCCACATAAAGATAGGTTACCACACTTCCAATTTTAGCTCTCTAAATAACATCAGTTGACTTAGAGCCTTAGATTTTGTAGCAGCTTCAGAACCATTTGATACTAGAAGGTAAGTGCAGAAAATAGGGTTCTAAATTTAATGTGGGTAGCTACACATCTGCTTTATATCTGCAAGTAGGATGGATGTTCTAGACCTTGTTCTGTCCAAGCTGGACATGACAGCATTCATTTTCCCAGAGGCAATATAAGACCAGGGCTTATTTGCCTGAGCAGCTGTGATGCCTCTGGTCCAATTTTTTATGTTTTCCACTAACATACCATGAAATACCTGAATGCCAGTGTGCAATATTGATTTAACTGAAGTATTTATAGTCTTTTGGATATAAATAGTAGATAGTCATTAAGATTTTAATCGGTAATCTTGGCAACCCTAGCTGTCCCCAAGAAAAACCCTTAAATTCACTTGTTTTGGTGTAAGTTTCAAGAAAAAGAAAGCTTACGTGGATATATTAAAAACTTGTTAATTATAAAATATGGGGTTTTTTTAAATTTTAATGCAAACTCTATTGTCCTTGGTGCTGATACATGTCTTCAGTACCTATGAAATTGAAATATTTTCCTCATTTTTTAACACTGTAGATTCTGTTCTGCCCATTTGCATTACTAGATACCATAAATCAGAAACAAAATAATTTGTAATGTTTCAAATTTTAAATGAAAATAAAAATTTTCATGTTAGATTCAGTTTCATTTTCTTTTTAAATTCATAAAAGGGCAAAATTACTATTAAAAATGCAAGTTGCAAAATTTTGGGATTTTATCTGTGTGTTGTTGCTGTGGTCACTGTTCTGTCAGCTCAACTGTGCTCTCGAGTGCTAAGTATAGTGAAGTAAACGTAATCAACACCCTTTATGCCAAGGTGTGAGACTTGCCTTGAATATGACATTCCACAGCAAAATCTGTTGAAACATTTAGAATTGTCTTTTGCTTCTTTTTTTGCAGCAAACATGAGTTCAGTTTTGGGTAGCGTTATGTGCCATTCTCCAGGGAGCAAAACCAAGAGAGGTCTACTCGGAATATGTTTTTTTCAGCATAGTTAAATCTACAGCTTCTTAAAATCTTTCTCTGCTTAAATGGCAAGATGAGAATAGTTTCATATTTTTGTAATTAACTTGAATATTTTGTTCAGAAGCTACTTAAAGGCTAAGACTGTCAATGGACTACAAGCCTTTTATGTAGAAGAAGCATTATAAACTTGGCTACGCTTCAGAGTGAAGTTGTAACTCTTAACAGTGGAAGGAAGAGAGCATATGCTTTGTCCAAGGTTAGCCATTGACCAACGACCATTTTGGGTTATTAAATAGACTGACCTATTTTGACTGTTGTTGCATGTGTCGATACTATCCTTTGCACTTTTCAAAACTGATGACATTTAATCCTAGAAATATTCATGGCAGTCTTCTCAAGGACTGTGCCATACACTGAAAGACAACATTCCCTTAAAAATTCTGCAGCAAGGCTTCCAAGTGTGTCTCTTTTCTTCCTAGCTTGTAATCAGGAATCTAGTTTCTAAGTTGTTATTTAATCTCAGTAAGAGGTCATATGGATGAAATAGGTGTATTATAAAACTTAACTAACATGGCAAAGTAGTATTTTCTAGTTACTTCCACCATCATGAAGTCTACAGAATAAACTGACTCCAGCAAGACTTTCACAGGAGTGTTGTTGATTGTGGGAAGAAGATGAGTTTCCCTTGCCTGTTGTAGAAATACAGGAGGGTCAACATTCAGCCTGTATTGCCTGAATCTCAGAAGTAGTATTCTGTTACCAACAATGGTGTGAGAAACGCCACTCACTTGTGTTTTAAAAATTTTATAAGTTTAATAATAAAAAAATTAAGGTAATACAAATTAGAATAATCAAGGTTAGGACAATAAAAGAGACAATAAAAAGCAAAGAATTATGGACGTCTGGGTGCTTGTCTCTCAGGAAAAGCACAAAGCACTAATAAGGGTTACCCCTTAAAAGCAATAGCCTGTTGCATATTCATATTTCTTTATACATGATTCAAACATTCCTCTCAAACAAAGGGTGTTTCCTGTATAATTTCTGTTTCTCGTCTCATCACGTAAATCAATTTCTTGGCTCCAGAGAGTCTACTAAGGTAGGGATAAGGAGGTAATAACTCTTTTCTTGGTGTCTTCTTGTTGTTTTTCTTTAGGCAAAGAATTTCTTGGTTATCTTATCCATTCCTTGAGTTAGTTACAAAAAGTATCTTACATCACATACTTTCTATTTTAATATTATGCCTTAACAAAAAAAACTACATTTAAAAGATTAATACAGCACTACAAAAATTAATACAACATAACTTTTCAACATAACACATATAGTATTCATTCTAATATTTGTGAAGAGCCAATCATATAATATGCATTTTTCACAATGGCAAAACCAGAAGTGTTCACAAGATTTTCCCCTGAGGATACTTCTGAATAATGTCAGTGATGTATCTGACAGATGTGTGGCAGCAGGTATCCTATAATCACTCGCAGAGCATCCATCTGCTAACATTACCAGCCAAAACCAAGTGCCCACTTTGTTGGGGTTACTGCCAAACAGTGAAATGTTCCTTCCGGAATATGCTACCTAACACTCTACTACTAGCTCTGGCTAAGATGGCTGCTAGCCTAAGCCTCTTTCTTTTCTTTATTTTGATTATCTGCTGCCAGCCAGCTTGGACTTCTCTTCAGCTCCCAAGCTGAACTGTAATCAGCCAGGCTTCCTCTTCCTTATCAGCCAAGCACTCAAGAAACATATTTGATTTAGGATTTTGTGGATTTTTCCCCAGGGCCACTGTAACCCCAAAATGGGCCCCTCCAGCTGTTCTGTGAAGCTGCTGTGAAAAAGGACTTGGTCAAAACAGGCAAGCTCTGTGAACTGCTCCTACTAACATGAGAGGGCAGTACCCTTCCGTTATAAACAACTATCAGCAGAACATGGATGAAGTGCTGCTAACATATTTATGTTACCTTTTATTGTAATTTTTTGGCACTTTTTGGCATGTTACAACATACAGGTTTTCTGCCTTAGAAGGGCATTGGTTTTCTTTCTGTCTGTGACTTGTACATGTTGCATTTTATTGTTCTGCTGTCAGCTTCTCGAGGACAAGAGGCTGTGTCCAGATCACTTAAAGGAATATGAAATTAAATGGATTGCAGTGGAATATGAAGAGGCCTTTAAGGAGCCATGAAAGGAATGGAAAGGTGAACCTTCTTGCATAGGTATAATTCAGACGTGCCATTAATGACTGTATGAACCAAGTGACTGCATTTTGCTGGACTATAAACATTTCCATGTCTTGCCTTCTTCCTTCTTTCCTCCTTCCTCTCTGCCTTCCTTCATCTTTCAACAAGGAAACCCTTTTTTGTTGTGTAGTAAGCGCTGACAAAGAGACATATCCTTCCTGTGAAATTTCCTGTTCAATTTGCTTTCTGTTGGGGGTTGAGTTTTGGGGTTTTTTCCTCTCCTGTTCATTTCTCATCACTGGAATTTCTTCCCATTTAGTTGCTAACGGGGGCTGATTGCTTGAGACAGGGTGGGGATACCGGGAGATTTTTGGGCTGGGGGAAAGGGCTAGGGGAAGGTCCTGGCTGTCTCTTTCCCTGCTTCGGAGGAGGACAGTCGCAGCTGCTGCTTGGGAAAGGGGATTTTCACTGCTGCTGCTGCCAGAGCCCAGCCCAGAGCTGCTCCTTCTGCTGTGGGGTGAGCCTCTGCTCATGAGAGCAGCCACTGAACTGGGACCTTACTAACACACACCACACTAAAAGAGAGACCTATCACCGTCTGCTCGGTAGCCTGGGATGCTGAGCTCGGCTCTCCCTGCCCTGCTGGGAGCCCCCTCCCACTCCCTGCCTGCCAAGACATCCTGCCAGCACAGCTTGCTGTTTTCCGACAGTCCTGCTGAGGGCACCGCAATCGGCTGCCACAGGGGTTTGTGAAGCAAAGCCTGTCTTCCATCCCTCCCCATCTGGTACAAAGCTGCCATCGCCACGTGCTGCCCGAGCCCGTGCCGGAGCGCCCCCTGCAGCCATGTGGGGATCATCGCACCTGCCCTGAGCACCGGGAGCCTGCCAGCGCCCCTGCCGGCTGTGACCGTAACTACACCACAGGGAAAGTGCTGCAGCCGAATGGTTGTCAGTGGGTTCCTGGTTCTGTTTGTTTGTTAATGCTGTAGTTGTTGTTGTTTGTTTGTTTTATCATATATACTAGTAAAGAACTGTTATTTCTATTCCCATATCTTTGCCTGAGAGCCCCTTAATTTCAAAATTCTAATAATTCAGAGGGAAGGGATTTACATTCTTCATTCCAAGGGAGGCTTTTCTGCCTTCCCTAGCAGACACCTGTCATGCAAAACCATAACAGATTTTGGCACCCAACCATGGGGCCCGAGGGCATTAAGAGAAAAGGGTGAAAAAGAATAACAGTTCTTGAGTAACATAATTTCTGTATGCTGGATATAGAAACCTCATTAACCATGGTTAACCTCGTCACTATGTGTTCTAGCTCACCCTGATTTTTTTGGCATGTGGTTGTGGATACAATTCTCCCATTTCCGAGCCCTTTTCTAAACATGGGTCTTACAACTAAGGCTACTGTGTCTACTCTCCGGTTTGTTTCATGGGTTAATACGGTGAGGAATTAATTGATTTTTAATTTCCTGTGGATGGCGGGTACATGGATTCAAAGCTACCACACACTAACTGTATGTTTTTGGAGTTACTTTAATAATGGTGCCTACTGTGAGCAAATGACAGTGGGAGAAATTTTCTTCCAACCCTTCACCCAGTTCTTTAGGTCTGGTCCACCACTTTTCGAAGGGTTCAAATCTTCCCTAGATGCTAATGATATCATACAGTGGTTGGTATTGCTGATATGCCTGTTCTACTTAGCAGTCAGAGATAAGGGATGATTGACTTGGATAACCACCCTGAGATCTGCCCTGGAGACTAGGAATGCTGACCCAGATCTTGACACTGCCCTGGAGTCTAGGGATGCTGACCCAGAGCCTGACACTGGCCCAGAGACTAGGGATACTGCCCTACTGCCTGACCCTGCCCCACAGGCCACTTCAGAAATGAACCACCCAGATGGGTGGAGGTTCTGGTAAAGGAGATGGGCAAGATGCTAAAGGAGTACATCTCCCCAGCTGGTGGGAAACCCTCCCCCTGCCTCGAAGAGGGAGAGTCTGATGGTGCAGCCACTGAACCCACAGACGTTACAACCGTCCAGGTTCCAGCTGAACCGTGAAGGCAGTAACAGCCAGCAGCATTCGCCCCTGTGGAAACAAAGAAGTCTACAAGGAAATCAAAGCACCCAGATAATAAGGGCAAGAAAGGAGGGCCCTCACAACCCACAGAGGAGTCAGAGGTTGAGATCACCACTGAGTCACTGCCATATGAAAGTCTCTGTAACCTGCACAAAGAGGTTGCACGACGGGGGTGTGAGACTTATACAGCCTGATTGCTTCAGGTCTGGGACTTTACGGGTACAGGCGTGCAACTGGATGGTACTGAGGCAAGGAATTTGGGACCCTTGACCCCAAACTCAGGTGTGAATCAGGTATTCGTAAGGGAGCCAGGGTCCCTTTCCTTCTGGGAGTGGCTTTTTATGAGTGTAAGAGAGAGGTTTATCCATAGGGAGAGAATGCAGGAGCACCACCACAGAATGCACTGAAAGACCTCTGAGGAAGGGATCCAACATCTGAGAGAAGTGGCAGTATTGGAGGTACTCTTTGGGAGGGATAGACAGCATTATAATGATCCCATCAAGGTCAGGTACACAGAGCAAATGTTCTGGAGTCTGGCAAATCTCAGGCCATCTCAATACACCACCTTTATTGCAACAATTAATGCTGATAGCAACAGAGAGACAGTGGGTTCTATTGCCAACAAGTTTAGAAATTACGAGAGTATGATCAATGGCCCGATGCAGGCTCGTGTCTCTGCTGTCATTAAGGAACTCGAAGAGGAGTTTAAAGAGGAGATAAGGGAGATTAAGGAGGAGATAAGGAAGATTAATGCAGCACCAGTGCAAGTCACAGGCCCCAAAGTCAGAGCCCAACATCCCCCAGCTAGAGAGAGAGGGTACACCCCATGAGCTGACCTGTGTTTTTTTCTGCACAACCATGGGGAAGACATGGGAAAGTGGGATGGGAAACCCACTTCTGTCCTAGCAGCACTGGTGCATCAACTCAAGGAGGGAAACTCTAACCGAGGGACTTCTACTAAAGTGAAGGTAGCCTCAACCTCCCATAACCGAGCTGCTAGGTATTGCAGAAGGGAGGATGATCTGTCAGATCCCCTTGAAGGTACCTGTCGCACTAACGTGCAACATGAATCGCAGAGACACAGCACAGTCACAGCTGAGAGAAGGCAAGGAAGAAGAAAGTTTCATTTTGATTTTTTATTATATAGAGTTTTGGGAATGACCATCGATTGGAAGGTGACGTTACCACCTCTCCAACCACACTGGTCAATGACAAAGTCCGTCAAACCTTTCTCCTCCCAGGAGAAAGAATGAAAAACAAAGAGACAGTTAGAAAAACATGCACATGTTTACAAAAAGCAGCTTGAGAAACTCTTTCACAAGAATGAAAACATCAGAAGGCTGAAAATCAGAGTGACAGGTACCTCTAGTATGTATGCCCCAGAAAAAAACCCAATAACTCTAGCCAGGAAGAGGCATGGGAAAACCGGGTCTTTTGGACGGTATGGATCTGATGGCCTGGCACATCAGAGCCACAAAAATATGACGCCTTTGTTGATACTGGTGTGCAGTGTACCCTAATGCCATCGGGACATGTGGGGGTGGAGCCTGTTTCCTTTGCTAGTGTGACAGGAGGATCGCAGCAAGTGACCCTGTTGGAAGCTGAGGTGAGCCTGACTGGGAAGGAGTGGCAGAAACATCCTATTGTGATGGCTCCAGAGGCCCCATGTATTCTGGGCATAGACTCCTCTGGAATGGCTATTACAAAGACCCAAAGGGACTCAGGTGACCTTTTGGAATAGCTGCTGTAGAGGCAGAGGACATTAAGCAATTGAACACCTTGCCTGAACTGTCAGAAAACTCGTTTGCAGTAGGACTCCTGAGGGTGGAAGAGCAATGAGTTCTAATTGCCACCTCGACAGTGCACTGCCAGCAGTATCGGACTAATCAAGATGCTGTGATCCCCATCCACAAAATGGTTTGTGAACTGTTTTCACAAACAGTTCACAAACCAAGAGAGAGAGCCAAGGGGTGATCAGTAAGGCCCACTCACCCTTCAACAGTCCTATCTGGCCTGTGCTCAAGTCTGATGGAGAATGGAGATTTACTGTGGACTATCACGCCTTGAATGAAGTGACTCCACCGCTGAGCGCTGCTATGCCAGACATGCTGGAACTCCAGTATGAGCTGGAGTCCAAGGCACCAAAGTGGTACGCCACTATTGATGTTGCTAATGCGTTTTTCTCCATTCCTCTGGCAGCAGAATGCAGGCCTCAGTTTGTCTTCACCTGGAGAGGCATGCAGTACACCTGGAACCAACTGCCCCAGGGATGGAAACACAGCCCCACCATCTGCCATGGACTGATCCAGGCTGCACTAGAAGAGGGTGAAGCTCCAGAACATCTGCAGTACATTGATGCCATTATTGTGTAGGGGAACATAGCAGCAGAAGTGTTTGAGAAAGGAGAGAAAATCATCCAGATTCTTTGCTGTTCTTGATGGCAAAGTTCTTTGCCATCAAGAACAGCAAAGTCAAAGGACCTGCCCAAGAGATACAGTTCCTGGGAGCGAAGTGCCAAGATGGACAGCATCAGATTCCCACTGAGGTCATCAATAAGATCATCATGATGTGTCCACTGACCAGCAAGAAGGAAACACAAGCTCTCCTAGGTGCCATTGGTTTTTGGAGAATGCACATTCCTGAGTACAGCCAGATTGTGAGCCCTCTCTACCTGGTCACCTGCTAAAAGAACGATTTCCACTGGGGCCCTGAACAGCAACAAGCCTTCACCCAGATCAAGCAGGAGATCACTCATGTGGTAGCCCTTGGCCCAGTCAGGACGGGACCAGAGGTGAAGAATGTGCTCTACTCTACAGCCGGGAACAATGGCTTGTCCTGGAGCCTGTGGCAGAAGGTGCCTGGGGAGACTCAAGGCCAACCACTGGGATTCGGGAGCTGAAGTTACAGAGGGTCTGAAGCCAACTACATTCCCACAGAGAAGGGAATCTTCGCTGCCTGTGAAGGAGTTCAAGCCGCCTCAGAGGTGATTGGCATGGAAGCACAACTCCTCCTAGCATCCCGGTGCTGGGGTGGATGTTTAAAGGAAAGGCTCCCTCTACCCACCACGCCACCAAAGCTACATGGAGCAGATGGATTGCCCTCATCACACAGCACACCCGTATTGGAAAACTGAATCACCCTGGGATTTTGGAAATAATTACAGACTGGCTGGAAGGTGAAAACTTTGGTCTCACTGATGAAGTGGAGCAGGAAAAAATGACACTGAAGAAGCTCTACCGTACAACCCACTGCCAGCAGAAGAAACACAATACGCTCTTTTCACTGACGGTTCCTGTTGCGTTGTAGGGATGAACTGGAAGTGGAAAGCAGCCGTATGAAGCCCCACATGACAGGTTGCACAAGCTACTGAAGGAGAAGGTGGATCAGGCCAACTTGCTGAACTCAAGGCCATTCAGTTGGCCCTGGATATTGCTGAAAGAGAAGTGGCCAAATTTCTACCTTTATACCGATTCATGGATGGTAGCCAATGCTCTGTGGGCATGGCTGGAAAGGTGGAAAAAGGCCAACTGGCAGCATAGGGGAAAACCAATCTGGGCTGTTGATGAGTGGAAAGACATTGCCTCTCAGGTAGAGAAGCTAACTGTTAAAGTCCATCACGCAGATGCCCATGTCCCTAAGAGTCCAGCTAATGAGGAGCTCTGAAACAACGAGCAGGCAGACCAGGCTGCAAAGATAGAGGTGTCAAAGGTAGACTTAGATTGGCAACACAAGGGTGAGTTGTTCCTAGCTCGATGGGCCCATGATACCTCAGGCCCTCAGGGTAGAGATGCCACCTATAAGTGGGCATGAGACCAAGGGGTGGATTTAACCATGGTCAGTATTTCTCAGGTTATCCATGACTGTGAGACATGTGCTGCCATCAAGCAGGCCAAGCGAGTGAAGCCCCTGTGGTATGGTGGGAGATGGTCCAAGTACAGGTATGGGGAGGCCTGACAGATTGACTACGTCACACTGCCCCAGACACGCCAAAGGAGAGACAGCCAGGACCATGGAAGTGGTCGTGCTGACCATGGTGGAAGCCACCACTGGATGGCTGGAGACCTATCCTGTGCCTCATGTCACTGCTCGGAACACCATCCTGGGCCTTGGAAAGCAAGTCCTGTGGAGGCATGGTACCCCTGAGAGGATTGTGTCCAATAATGGCCCTTGCCAAGACATCCTTTATAAAATCTCTTATTCTAATCAGGTCCAAAGTCCATCATTTGACTTGTGTATCCCAATATCTCCCCTTTCTCTTTTCAACCAAAACCACTCTTTTAATGGCCTTATTAAGTAACCTCTGCACACATTGAAACAAGCAAGGTGTCATGATTAATACAATTATTATCAAAGTCATTACATACATACCCATCTTAAAAAGAATAATTTAGCTAAAAACTCCACCCACTAAAGGCTCAGGCTTGACTTTTATGAACTAAAAGCATTCCTGATAGCAGCTACAGGGGGTGCATTATTGGATTTAGAAAGGCTACCAGAAGTATAATGGCAGCAAAAGGTTTGATTCTGATAGGAATCACAGGGTGATAGGAAGAAAATATTTAAAAGTTTTAGATTGATTCCTTCCTGTGTATTTAAAATTAACACAAAAATCCAATTTCACAGAAACCAGGGCTCAAATTCTTGGAGTTCTTAGAGTGTTTCAGGAGGGTAAGGGGTCAAATTTTATTTGCTTTCAAAATTTTTAGTGTAAATATTAGTCTAAAATTCTGGAAGAGCTATATTACCCCCTAATTTTTTGTTTTTTAATAACATGTGTGTTTCTCATTATGAACATGAAGGCAACATAAAAGCATAACAATATGTAACAAAACAATAAACTTATACTAAGTAAAAATAAATCAGATAATATATACAATTAGTACTACATTAAAAATAGTATGGTGATTGAAAACAATGCATTATCAATTTCTTAAATATTGTACTATTACTTACAGTCTGTAGTAATTGGCAAGCTTCCTTTTAAAGTGAGGGCTTGGAAAATCATTCCTGGGTAAGATTTCCAAGTTCACTTTAAAAGGAGGTTTAGCTATTATAGGTCCAAGTTAGGCAAGTCAGAATGACTTGAGTATAGTTTTGGTGTATAAAACACTTGGGTTTATTGGTATATTTCTCCACTAGTTAAGGCTAGGACTTGGCCAGGGTCCAGGCTTTAACTGGAAGAGTCTGTTTAATATATTTTAAAAGCCTCTTAGTAATAGTAGTTAGAAAAAGTCTTTAAAATAATATATATCTTATGAATAGTTATACCACAATATGTAAAGGTTTGTAAATCAGGTGGCTTTATCATTTATCTTTAGCTAAATAGCAACAAAAAAGGCATTAAACACATTACAACTGGTAGCAGTCATAATATAAAATTGTTACTCATTCTTCAGTACTACTTATAAAAATAAAATAACAAAGTTGTTCTTATTTCTATAACAAAATAGCTGTATCTCGCAATTTAAATGAGCAAATTTTGACAAAATTAATTTTGGCTTTATGTCATTCACTTGTATAGCAAAGGAATTATATCTTATTATTTGAACAGGTATATTTCAACAAAACTTAAAATCACTAAAACTTAACTTCAGTAAAACATAATAAAAATATACTTAAAAGAACTTAAAATTAACATCACTGAGACTAAAAAAATTAATCTTAAAAAATTCTTAACAAGAATTAACTTATTTAAACGGTTATTACGAAAAGGTTACTGAAAATTTGTCATATAACAGTTAAGCGTCAAGGTAAACAAAAACTGTTCTGAAGAATTTACAATAAAATTATTTTGTTAAAACTGTAGAGTAGAAGTAGGCAACTAATAAAGCTGACAGTGGAGTTAAGTCTTCAATTATTACAAATAAACTTCAAAATTTGTCTTGAATGTGAGCTAAAGAATCGAATTTATGACATCTAATTACTCTCGGCGAACTATGCAGTTTTGCTAGGTTACTAATATGTAAGAAGACACCTCTTCTATACAAACACCTTTGAATTTTTCTAGTAACAATCCTGTTAAAAATCACAAATCACAAGTTATTAAAATTATAAGGTAAATTTTAATACTGGCTGGTGCCAGGCAGGGGGGCTGCACCCCCTAGAGCAGCTTTTAAAGATTGCATGTAAGATAGATTTAAGTTTGACTTAATAAAAATAATTGGATATAAACACTGAAGGCTAAACCAATAAAAATTTAGTTATATAACACTAAATAGCTGTATCAAAAGGTTTACAATAAAATACATTGTTAAAAAGGCAAGTAACTGGAAATATAACTGGTTTGATTAAGGTGAGATATCCCTCTGGGCTTTTAGATCTTAGTAAGCTTTTGATAGCTGCTCCCTCCAGGGCTTGAAAGCACCTGAAGCACTTCAGTCAGAGACTATTGTGGGAGTGTTGAGTGTCCCAATGACTCCCGAGGCACAGTTGTTAATGGCCAATCACTGGGCCATTGGCTTTTTGAGATAAGTCACATTGGGTCCTGTATTAATGAGTCTTGTAGGACTATATCTTTGCTGTTCAGAATCACTTTGCATTCGTACGTGGGACACTGAGATGTGATATGTTGTGTCCAAAAAATCTACGGGACCCCTGTAGAACCCCCTCCCTCTTTTCAGCTCTTTGGGGTGCAGATAGGGGTGCTGTCTGGAAAAGTATGGGTTGGGCTATATGGCACCTGTCCGGGATTACACAGGGTGGCTGGGGGGTCCATGCCATGATCTGTTTTTCTTCAGCTGAGTCAGAGTCACTAGCTCCAGAGAGAACAAACAACCCTGTTATGGAAGTGCATGATCTGCCTACAATCAAAGCATGCATATGCTGCCCTGGTCATCTGAAAACTCCTGTGGGAAGCAAATGAACAGATGAATTAAGTAACATTACTGTGGTATTGTTTGATATGTCCAGTCCAGTACTCCCTGGTGTGACTGCACGTAGATTAGTGACAGTCTGACCAGGGCTGCTTGTGGTCTGGCGAAGGCTGCTTCGACTGGTGGCTGGGCTGAGGCTTGTGGTGGTCCACTCTGAAGCATTGGCTTGGGCATTTGTGTCATCGTGTGGTGCCATTCCGCTCTTTGGCTCTGGTTTCCCAATATTGGATGCCTTTCAGAATCATACTTGGACAGATACTGATTAGCATAATGTCTTTCCTTATGGCACCCATAAATACCCATAAATACAGGGCAAATACTGGGAGTTTTGGATCTGGCCTCCCCCTTTTCAAAACAGTCCTTTTTCAAATGCCCATATTTGCTGCACTCAAAGCAAGTTTGAGGGTCCCCTCCTTAAGTGCCTTTTTCTTTAATTGCATCCAGTTGTCATGGGGGTCAGGAGGGAATGGATCAGTCTCATAATCTGAATCTATTGGTCCTGGATCGAAGGGCTCCTCCTCCTCCTCACTGCCAGAGCCATGGTCAGTGATATAAACTGCTTACGACCATGAAAAAGCATGCCTTCCCCTCCTTTATCTGGGCAGGGGCAAGATTGATGGCTGCAGCCACTCTTCAGTATCAGAGGTGCCAGTTTCAAGTGGGCAGGGAGAGTCAGAGTAAGGAGAGACAGAGAGGGGTAGTGGGCCAGTGGCATCCACAGAGGATACAGCCTGAGGCTGCTTTTGCTTTTTCAATGTCTCAAAAAATTATTCTCCAGGATGGGAGCATACGTGATACCCATCGTAAAAGTGACTTCAGGTCCTGCTTTAGGATGGGGGAGCCATGCTTGCCCAGAAGGGTGAGCATAGTTTCATAGACGTCTCTCTCATTGGACGTTTTTTGTCCCATAGATTAGTTCCCCTGGCTCACCTGTTGGTCACAGCAGACAGGTATTTGTGGGCCCAAACACAGTTCTCTCACCATCAATGTCACTTCTAGGGTCTCGCCAACTGCCTCCAGTCAGGCCGGTCCTTTTCCTCACACGGAGGCACCAATTATCAGCGACTGGAGAGATAGGGAAGACTTTGAGATGGTCAAAGAATCCAAATTTATTGTGGAGTACAAATGCTTATATACTTATTCTAGGAAGACTAGTAATGTTTTGCTACAATGATTGGGTTAATCATCACATAAACAAACCTACATATTTTAGAACATCTCTTGCTTGCAGAGCTTCATGTAATTTGCTTTTTCCAGTAAATCAGTCTGATTTAATCTTCTTGCAATCTTCAAAGCTGTTTGTTCTTGCCAAGATGTGAAAAATGCATATTATATGATTGGCTTTTTGCAAATATTAGAATGAATACTACATGTGTTATGTTGGAAAGTTATGTTGTATTAATTTTTGTAGTGTTGTATTAACCTTTTAAATGTAGGTTTTTGTTAAGGCATAATATTAACCATGTAATGTAAGATTTTTTTTTACTAACTCAATGTATAAGATAACCAAAAATTCTTCGCCTAAAGAAAACAACACAAAGACACCAAGAAAGAGTTATTGGTTCCTTATCTCTACCTTAGTAGACACTCTGGAGTCAAAAAGGATTACAAGACAAGAAACAGACATATAACTGAAGAACCCTTTGTTTGAGAGGAATGTTTGAATCATGTATTAAGAAATATGAATATGCAACAAGTTATTGCTTTTAAGGGGTAACCCTTATTAGTGCCGTGTGCTTTTTCCCATTGAGAGAATCACCCGGACGTCCGTAATTCTTTGCTTTTTTATTGTCTCTTTTATTGTCCTAACCCTAATTATCCTAATTTATATTACCTTAAATTTTTACTATTAAACTTTTAAACTTTTAAAAAAAGAAGCAAGTGTGAAGCGTTTTTCACAAATTTGGTGCTGAAGCCCGGGATTAGCACCTCGCTGCCAGGATGTTAGAGGATTCTGAGCAAGGGGAGCACTCCTGCTAAAAGTTAAGCAGCCTTGCTCTGTTTCTCTCAGCGTGTTTAGTAGACGCAGGTCAAAATCAAGTAGACAAAAATAAAAGAGACAATAAAACAAAGAAAAAAAAAAGGCTCCCTAAAACCGTGGTAATTTGCCCCACGAAAGACTAAGTGCACGAAATGCCCATGAAAAGGAAAGAAGATTTATAAGTACTTTTTGCGGGGGGGTGGAGGGGGGGGAACGAGTGCTGTGTGTATGAATAAGAGGCAGGCTGGTTGTCCCAGACTTGCCAAGCGAGTGTAGAGTTTCTTACGCTGCGGTTCCGTTATTTCACAAGAAAAACGGCCAGTACAGAGAGCACTCACAGTATGTAATATGGCTGGGTTGAAGGTGTAAAATATCTAAGAGCATCCAGAGTTGTGGCTGGGTTGAAGATATAAAATATCTAAGAGCATCCGAAGTTGTGGCTGGGTTGAAGGTGTAAAATATCTAAGAGCATCCAGAGTTGTGGCTGGGTTGAAGATATAAAATATCTAAGAGCATCCAGAATTACATAACAGTGGGTTGAGGGATATCCATGAAAATCCAGGGTTGATCAACATTGTTTTAATACCCACGGGTGAATAACAACAATTGACTTGAGAACAAAGGTACCTTATTTTGTGGTGTGTGAGTGTGAGTGAGAAATAGAAGTAAGTAAATGCAGATGAATGAAAGTGTATGTAACGTAGGTTGTTTATTTTAAGCCTCACGTTTATCTCCTAAGAAAAGAGGGGTGTATTACATTAATTTATACTTGAAGAGAAAGAGCTTTTTGGTGTGTTTATAGTGAGACTAAGGTAGTATCCAGGTTGCTAAAGAAAGTGAGAGAGGCAGGGGACAAACAAATAGCATTTTGAAAAAATGGGACAGAAAACCAGTAAGTTGAATACAAGAAAGAAAAAAGAAAATAAAAATAAATCAACAGAAATACCTCATGATAGTCCTTTGAGAGCTATGCTAGATAACTGAGAAAACAACCCTTATACAAAGAAAAAAGGCAAAGTAAAGATGATTCAGTTTTGTATGATAGAGTAGACAGAGATAAAATCTGACCACGTATTTTAGCCTAGATACAGCTCTTTTGAAATTTAGATTTGTCAGGCTCTAAATGTATTTGTAAATTCAAAAGAACTGTTCAGTCCAGAAGAAAAAGAATATGCCACATGCTGGACAGGGGATTTTAGGAGAGTAAAATTTTTTAAAATATCAGAAACCCCCCCAAAAAAAGCAAGAAAAGAAAAAGGAGAAAGAGTTGAGAACAAGAAGAAAGCAAGAAAGAGATAAACTGAGATCCTTTGCAGGCATTGCCTCCTCTGGTCCCACTGCCACCCCCGCCACCCCTCGGGGCCGCCAAGCCGCCCCTCGGGTCTGCACAGCCGATCTCGGCTCCTGTCCCAGACCTGGTCTCACTGCCCACAGCTGGGCCAGTCCCCTCCCCTATCCTGGCTCCAGCTCCACCAGTTCGTTCACCTCCCCCAGTCCCAGCTGCCTGGTCTGCGGTCGTTCCGCCAAGCATGCCTGAGATCCCTCCTGCCACGTAGTCTGTGGTTGCCATGCCAACCGCTCGGGGGTCCCGCCTGTCCCATCCCCAGCTGTTTTTCCCGCAGCTGTCCCTACTGTGTAGTGGAGATGTAGGGGGAATGTAGTCAGTCAGTGTAGTTAGCTAGGGATAGGCGCTCAGAAGAGTTCGCGCTGTACAAGTAGATAAGACCCCTTACTAAGCTGCATGCCTTTCCCCAGCTGCCTGGCAACTCCAAGGCCAGGTGATGCAAGCAGGAGGNTGATTGTAAACCCAAAGATTTTATTTCGGCTGTTACTAGGCTTATACAGATCGGTGTTATAGACTGACCTGTGGATATACTTCACCGGGAGGTGTGGGAAAAATGTACCAAAGCTTTAGCTGAGGACACTGTGTCCTCTGGGAGCCGGAAATGTCCTAAGTCTTGGGGCAAAGTCGTGCAGGCGCTGCAGACTGCCCTGCAAGAGCAGGAAACCTGGAAAGCAGCTCAGAAGTGTCTGCTTGCTACTCCCAAACTGGGGATCGGAGCGACCACTCAGACTTTGGTGGGGAATCTTTTTGCTGAGTCTATTGACTTATGCGAGCGGGGGAAGTCCTCGCCGTCCCCATGCCCAGCTAGCCCCACCCCTGAGCGTTTACCTGCGGAACGTCAAACATCAGTTTGGAGTGAGTTGTGTGACGAGATTAAAAGCATTGAAACTAATTTAGAACCGGAGGAAATCCGAGAGAGACCTCCCCCATATGGCCTGAAAAATGGTGCCGATTGGCAGAGAGGGAGGCGGGACGCAGACATCGCGGGCAGCTGCGATAGGGGACCGTCAGCCTCGGGGGGCAGGAGCACAGGGGACGGGGAGGAGATGCGGGGGGGGACAGCCGCGGGGAAGAGCCACGGGGAGGCGGAGGCGGAGAGTAAGAGCCGGGGATCCAATCAGGACGTGCACCACAAGATCTGCCTTTTTATGGAAAGGTCCCCCTCGGGCAGGAGGCGGAGTGGCCACAGGGGGAGGGAATGCACTGCCCAGCATAGAAAGGAGCGGGGGCGAAGCTTGACAAAAAGGCATTGGGACCTGGAAGTATCTAGTCAGTCGACTTCCGGCTCTGCATCAGACACCAGCTGGGACGGAGGGTCAGACAGCTGGACCGCTACTGATTCTGAGTCAGAGAATGGGGAAGTTAACTCACGTAAACCTAAGAGTTACAGCCCCCCTCCTCCCACTCCAA
>VXAX01002449.1:7356-17448 GCA_013399835.1 Leptocoma aspasia
CACGACAAGAAAGACACTGAGGGGCTGGAGCATGTCCAGAGAAGGGAACAGAGCTGGGGAAGGGTCTGGAACACAAGGCTGATGAGGAGCAGCTGAGGGAGCTGGGAAAGGGGCTCAGCTTGGAGAAAAGGAGGCTCAGGGGGGACCTTCTGGCTCTGCACAACTCCTTGAGAGGAGAGAGCAGCCAGGTGAGGATCGGTCTCTTCCCCCAGGTAGCAAGTGACGGGATGAGAGGAAAGGGCTTCATGTTTGCTGGGGGAGGTTTAGATTGGATGTCTGATGGTGGTCGGGTTTTGGAACAGGCTGCCTAGGGAAGTGGTGGAGTCACCATCCCTGGAAGTGTTTAAAATACATTTAGTTGTGGCATTTGGGGGCATGGTTTAGTGGTGCACTTTGCAGTGCTGGGGGAATGGTTGGACTCAATAATCTTAGAGGTCTTTTCCAACCAAAACAATTCTGTGTTCCTCTTCTGGATGGCTGAATCCATGCTAGAGACCCTGCAAGGAACCCAGATTGATTGATCTTTGACCACTGCAAGCCAGAAAGGTGGCCTAGCAGCTGAGGGGAGACCACTTTCACACCATTCTCCAGAGGTTAGGTTCATGCCCCCAAGGCTCAGCCCAAACCCTCTCCTATTTCTTTTCACTGTGACCATCAGAGAGGAGCCCTGGATCAGCTTTGACTGTGAGCCAGGCACAGGCTGTCCTCCTTGCCAGGGTGTTGGGTTCTTTTTCTGTCTTCACCAGGCTGCCATAAGAAGCATCATTTACTTCTTTGAGGTGGTTATTTACTTGGAGTTGGGGTTTATTCATTGTCTTGGGGTTTTTGTTTTCACTTCTAGGTGAATGGTAAAATGATTCCTAGTTGTGTTCCTTCCCACCCCAAGGTTCCCCTCCTCCCAGTCTAGTAATAGACATAATCAATTAGACAGCCTTAACTGGTATTTCCCTGCAGCCACCTGCCCTGCAAAACAGAGCAAGGAGAGAAATGCAAGGTCACACATTGCATTGCCCTCACCCTGCCACCCACTGCAGTTCACGTCCCGCTGGGATTCCGGTGCCTGTCCCTGTCACACCCCTCCCGCTAGCAGGAGGTGACAGCATTGGCCTTACAGGAGTGAGGGCAGTTGTCCAACCCAGCCAGCTCACCCCAGCCCCTGGGGATGATCAGGGATCTCTGTGCGAGCAGTTGCTTCCCATCTCTATTATTTTTGATAAATATGCACATTCGAAATGTCTTGTTCTTCCATAGGAGCTATGGAAATGCACAAATGTGCTTTTAACATGCGCATCCTTGGAGTGCAATAACCTCCCCTGGCCCATGGCTGTCCCGGACTGGGGCTGTCAGCAAGGCACAGAGGATCCTGCTGTGGGGACAGCCTCCTGATTTCAAGAACCATGTAGCAAATATCCAGTGGAAGAGCCAATTGGGACTTCAGTCCATGATGGGCAAGGCCTGTTACAGTGCTGAAGGCTGACAGGGAGATGTGTTTTCCTTTTCCCTGGGAATTACCTAGTATGAAACTCTGAGTTTCTTCAAAGCTCCCTGTTATGCCTATATCATTCCTCCATAAATCTCTCAGTCTAATACAGAGGAAAATTTTTTTATTGTCTGTATATAGTATATATAAATAAAAAATATATAAGTTATATCTATACACAAATTTATGTCTTGTTTTACAAACAAGAAAGATTAAATATATTAATCTTAATATCCAAACTAGCATTTGTGTGGTTTTTTAAGAACTTTGTGGAAATGTGGCTGTTCTTAAATGTACAAGACACCGTGAGCAAAACCTCCTATTTTTGTTGCTATAGAAATGCAGGTATCACAGACAGCTTTGAAATGAACTGTTTGACTTGCCAAGGTCACCTTTGTTTTGTTAATGGCTGTTCTGGTTTAATTCTCCCCCAGAAGGGGAAGGCAGCAACAGTCACCCCTTCAGTGCTGGCACTGGGCACTGTGGCTGTACTGGAACACCCTCCTGCCCTAAATCTGGGGAGAAAGGGGTGATTTAACAACCCTGCCTGATCCCTTTCAGGTGAGCCAAGGTGAGCACCCACTGACCAGCTCCAGTCTGTCTTTTCACCCAAGCCTTTCCTGGCTCTTCTGCCTGGGAAGAGGTGACAGTGTGGACCTGCCATCAGTGGCTCTGCTGCCCTCTGGGACTGCTCTGTGTGTCTGCAGGGCAAAGCCCAGCAAAGCAGAATGCCAGACCTGGGGAGAATTCTGAGCCAGGCAATTTCCTAGCTACAGATGCTATCCAATGTACACGTTTTTGCCTGGCACCGTGAACTGCTCTCCGTTTATCAGGGAGGCAGGCGTTGATGTGTGTTCCCTCTATACACCCCAAAGCCTCTAGGAATTATAAAAGCCAAGTCTAATAAGGATCCAACACAAAAAAAAACCCTACAGGAACTGGGTCATTCTCTATACGGGGGTTGAATGTGTTGTCTAAAGCAAAGGCGGCAGCACTTGAGACTCACACACGTTCTCTGTGCCTCCAGGCTCGTTATTTTAATCTGCATCACACCATTTCCCATGCTGAACCAACGATGACACTGAATGGGACAAAACCCACCTATTTATAAAGCTGGATATGGATCAAAAACATGGAAAAGCCAAGAGGTTTTCTAACAACCCCCAGAGCCTGAAAACGTTATTGACAGCAGGCAGTTTAATCAGCGATTTCAGACTCGGTGCTTAGTACCATCTAGAGGGCAAGAAGCACACCATCAGAATGTTGTTATTTGTACAGGGATATTATCCAGGAGCAGCCAGATGTCCCTGTGTGAACAGAGGAGCTGGACTGGTACATACCCCACATGTTGCTCTACTCCTCTCTTAGGTGTGGTCCCTGCACTTGTTGGGGACTTGTAAATACTCTCAAGGGAAATGATCCAGGTAAAACGTTCTTGTTAATGGTTCTGAATCACAGCTATTTCCAAAAAAATGCATCTCAGTAACACAGCACAGAGAATTAAAAGTATTTCCCCCCCAAATCTAGTTCCCATTTCACTGCCCATCTAGTTTATCTCCCTGCAGACTGCCTGGTTTCATTTGGCACCAACAGTTCTTCACCTCAAAGCCACTGTGCCCCAGGAAGTCAAAGTGAGTTAAAATACTGCATGATAAATCAATTTTTCTGCATCCCCTCCCACCAGAGCAATCTGCCTGAGAGTGGCAGATTGTGTTTGCTGCCCTTCAGCACCTTCTCAGAGCAAAGCCAGCAGTACCTGCCCTTCTCACGTTGCCTTCAACCCGAGTGTTTTGCTGTAGCCTCACGGCTGGTGCCGATTTCCTCCAGGACCTTCCCAGCTCCCGGGCTCAGCCACAGCAGACACTCCTGGCCATCTGATGTCCCTGCACCCCCATAGTCTGCTCCCTCCCTTAATCTCCTCTAATCTATGTCTACTCTCAAGGAATTCTCACCAAGGCTCTATCAGTGACCATGGATAGAAAAAGAACAAAATTCAGACCAGTGCTGGTCCCTCTAAAGGTCAGGAGACCAACAGAAGACCTGGTGTGCTGGTTTTGCTTGTGGTAGAGTTAATTTCCTTCACAAAGCTGCTGTGGAGCTGGGATTGGTTTTGTGCTGGAAACAGGGTTGATAACACAGGGATGTTTGAGTTATCACTTGAGCAGGGATTACACACAGCCAGGGCCTTTCCTGCTCCTCACCCTCACCACTGAGGAGCTTAGGGGGCACAAGGAGCTGGGGGGACACAGCCAGGACAGCTGATCCCAGCTGACCCCAGGGATAGCCCAGACCATGTGGCACCACCCTCAGCACATAAAGCTGGGGGAGAAGGAGGAAGGGGGGACATTCTGAGTTTGTCTTCCCAAGTCAGTGTCACAGTGATGGAGCCCTGCCTTCCTGGAACACCTGCCTGCCACAGGAGGTAGTGGATGAATTCCCTGTTTAGCTTTGCTAGCTTGTGCAGCTTTTGCTTTATCTGTTCAGCTGTGTGGTGCTGCTTTGCCAGCTGAGGTTAAGCCTCACTACCTGGCTGTCAGGGGTTAAAGTGTCAAAAGCAGAGGCTGGAAAATCAGCAGGTCTCAAGCAGCAGTCCCAAGATAGGTTTTGTGTCTCCATGAACTTTGCTGCTCATTGTCAGCTGGAGACAACAACTGGGCACCATGGCTGAGAGCACTTTGAACTCTAATCCCCATGGCCGAGCAGTCACATTCTCCTGTCGGGATTTCCATCCTCTCCAAGGTCTTGGCAGCACTACACAGGACTTGCAAGAGCCCCAGATACAACAGCAGAGCGAGCTGAATAGCTGGGACCCACTGCTGCTTTCATCATGCCCAAGGGAGCTGACACTCAAATGGAAGTGAGTAATGTCTAAATTTTATCCTCATTTAAAGCACAGTGTCTGGATTCCTGTGTGGAATATCCTAAAAAATGCCTCACGTGAGCAGTCACAGTGGGGCTGGGCAGGACACCTGTGGCTTTCTGTGGACATGGGAGAAGGAGCACAGGGAATACAGTAATCTCAGCCTATTTACAGCACCCAAACAGACCTAATGTACACGAAAACAGCCTGTACACTTGATAGGAAATTTTTCCAAAGGTTTTTGTGTCATGTCATGTAATTCCATGTCAGGGCACGAGCAGACACCTCATCCCACTGCAGCTGCTGCAAAGCCTCCCAGGCCAGCTGAGATGGTGCCCCTTGCTGTCACCTGTCCCCCACATACAGAATGGATGGAGGGCAGTCTCTGCATATGGAATATTAAAGCTATTAAAAAGCAAACACACCATGCCCAAAGTGGCAGAAATTCCAGTGCTGCCTCTCTAAGGTTTGTTGCCTCTGCCAAGGGCTGGTGAGAAGATGAAAGGGCTGGGGACATGCACTAGGTCAGGACACTTTAAAATGCTTTACTAAATCCCATTTTCGAAAAGCACCTTGGAGATATTCCTAAATCTAATGAATATTCACCTCTTCCTAAGGCAAGAGGCTCATTCCTCACACTTTTACCTGGGCTCCTTAGTAAAGCACAGTAAAAACGCTGAGTGGAAAGATCAAGAACACAAAGGGGACCTTTAAAAACTATCTCTAAGTCTGTATTGGTTCCAGTGGAGACTTGGCAATACCATTTATTTCCCAGAATTTTCGTTTTTTCCTGATAAACGGTGCTCTTTTCCTTGGTGGGTGCGGTCCAGCGATGTCCTGTGTAACTGGTAATATTTACTGCGCTAAGGGTGAGCACCATTCCTAAACTTCCCCCTCTCCTCCAGTCTCTCCTCCTGCCCTCATGTCAGTCTCTCACCCCTTTTGGCAGAACCTTCCAGCCTCCTTCCCCTTTTTAGACTCTGCTTTTCAGTCTTCCAACTGTTTTGGCATTATTTTTTTTTTCTCAGCCTCTACTTTCCTATCCATCCTCCCACCCTTTCTCTACCTCCACTTTACTTTTTTTGACCTCCAGTTTTTCCCGGCTCCTACTTTCAGCCAGCAAGGCAAAAGGGCAGAGCCCGGTGTTATTTCCATCAAGTGCCATTCATTAACAGAACCGGCTGTGAGGCAGCGAAGTCACAAGGCAACAGAAAGAAATAACAACCCTCAGCCACAGGCTTTTTGCATGAAAATGTGCTCTTGATTAGTCGCTGGTGGTAATTGAAAGGCAATTGTATGCAGGAAAGTGCCAAGAGGGGGACGAGGGCTACTTGTCTTGATTGACATCGTCATGAAATTTGATGCTGTTAATGTGCTGCCTAGAACTTCCTGGGAAATTCATTCTCAGCTTGTGACACACAAAGGTATTTCTGATTAATTGCACTTCCTTAGAATCAGGTAAGTAAAAAAGATTTTTTTTTGTCTGTTTGTGTTTTCAGGGTCTCCTTAGTTGGACGGTAACTTATTTCACAATTTACAGAATCTGACGGAACACAGCACCTCAGGCTATGAGCTTGTCCTTTCTGCTTGTCCAGGCCAGCTTGTGCTTGTCCGTACTGTAAACCATAGGAAAATTAAATAAAATCCTTTCGATTGAAAGTAAATAATTCAATTTCTCGTATTTCGCTTTCAGGATGAGGCACACCAGCTGCAATTAGGTGCTTTAATTCTGAATAAGGGCATCCACTCGAGCTGAGGCACTCCAATGCACTTTCACGATCTGTGATCATTTGCATGATCTGTGATCATTTCCTTAGCATCCTTTGACAGAAAACCTGCTTCCCAAGCCAGTGCGAGTTTGGTTTTCAATGGATGCAACCACACGGTCTCTCCTTTCATCCCAAGAACCAGATAAACGTCTCAGTCTGCAGAGCTGCTTCTCCTCGTCCCTGCATGGCAAAGCGAACTACTCTCAGACAAGCTGTGCCTGAGGAACCTCCTGAGCGAGGTTTTGGCTTTGTTTAACTTAGACTTCGGTGCATTAAGAGCTTCTCCTTAAGCAAATCCCTGAGGTTATCCTGTTCCCAGAGCTTTGTGAGTCGTTAGTGGAGGTGGACTTTAGTCCTCAGGAACAAAGCGCTGGCTAATCTACAAAGGCACGGTGGAGGCTGAAATACTGAGGGAAGCAGGTGGGTGTGAAAACACACCTGGCCGCCAGCTCAGAAAGGGGAAAAAATATCTTTGATTTTACACATAACAGGTTGCCAGTTCCTGACTTTAGGATTAAGGCTTTAATTCCCTTTTTTTTTTTTGGTCAGATTTTTCACTCCTCCAAATCGCATGTCTGTGATGCCAGGACGAACCTGATAGGAAAGCTGCTTCCAAAGGGTAGGGAAGCCCAGGCAGGGCTCATCAATGAGAGGCATAATTTGCATGTTTAAATACACCCTCTGCTGCCTTCAGCCTCCGGGTCCCACTGCCTGGTTCACAAATAAACTGAGGGGAGCCTGGGATGTTGGGACACAGAAAAATGTCATTCTGTATTCAGGAACAGGGGAGGGAAAATGGAATTTAAAACAAGACTGAAGCAAATACTTCAAGGTGTGCCCCAGATCAAAGGCCTGGAGTCAGCAGTGAATGGCTGCAGTGATGTAGATTTGGGGCAAAAACGTGGCGGTTGGAAATTTGGGAGGTATCCACAAATCCCATCACTTGAACAATCAAGTAGCCACTCACCAGCGAAGTTTCCTTCACTGCTAAGATTAATTTTGTTTGTTAAGATGNATATAGTATATATATATATATGTCAAGCTTCTTCCTTCACTTTGTGGGGAAAATAAGCACAAAAAGGGAGTGCAGAGTCACTGGCTTGGTATCATCATTACCCTGGACTTGCTGGTTGTTGTGTGTCTGACAGAAACACAGAAATGTGAGCAATCACCAATTCCTGCATTTTCTGTGATAAACCACAGGGCTCTTTATTTTGAAGGGGTTTATAATAATACATACAAGCTAAAATTTGAGTATCATTTCCTTCAAAGTAGTGAAAGGTAAGTTGAGTAATTAAGTCTTAGAAATAAGGAGAGGACTGTATTGGCCTATTAACAACCAGAGACTGGATCAGAAATTTAGAATGAGAATAAACCACTATAAAAATCACACTGGTGGGATTTTTGGGGGTGTCCTGTACAGGGTCAGGAGTCAGGACTTTGTAATTCCCTCGCAACCCAGGATATTCTATGTTTAAATGATATCCAATTTAAAGGTAAAAAACCCTTAAGCACAATGTTTCATTTCGCTAAAGATAAATTAATGTGCATAATGCAGTCACATACAAACCGATAATTCACAGAAGACTGATTTGGTATTAGTCTATAGCTAGTCACATATATAATTATATATAAGATAGATAGGTATATAGACACACATATATCTATCTATATATATAAATATATAATTTGGTACGGGATTGGGTACAAAATCCCGACTATAAAGGTAAAAACCCCTCAGGAATTACCCACGCTGTTGAAACAGCCGCCACGCGGGTCGCAGCCCTGACCCAAAATCAAACCAAGCCCTGAAGGGCACGGCCAGGCGGTGCCCGCACGGCCCGTCNAGAGCTTTGTGAGTCGTTAGTGGAGGTGGACTTTAGTCCTCAGGAACAAAGCGCTGGCTAATCTACAAAGGCACGGTGGAGGCTGAAATACTGAGGGAAGCAGGTGGGTGTGAAAACACACCTGGCCGCCAGCTCAGAAAGGGGAAAAAATATCTTTGATTTTACACATAACAGGTTGCCAGTTCCTGACTTTAGGATTAAGGCTTTAATTCCCTTTTTTTTTTTTGGTCAGATTTTTCACTCCTCCAAATCGCATGTCTGTGATGCCAGGACGAACCTGATAGGAAAGCTGCTTCCAAAGGGTAGGGAAGCCCAGGCAGGGCTCATCAATGAGAGGCATAATTTGCATGTTTAAATACACCCTCTGCTGCCTTCAGCCTCCGGGTCCCACTGCCTGGTTCACAAATAAACTGAGGGGAGCCTGGGATGTTGGGACACAGAAAAATGTCATTCTGTATTCAGGAACAGGGGAGGGAAAATGGAATTTAAAACAAGACTGAAGCAAATACTTCAAGGTGTGCCCCAGATCAAAGGCCTGGAGTCAGCAGTGAATGGCTGCAGTGATGTAGATTTGGGGCAAAAACGTGGCGGTTGGAAATTTGGGAGGTATCCACAAATCCCATCACTTGAACAATCAAGTAGCCACTCACCAGCGAAGTTTCCTTCACTGCTAAGATTAATTTTGTTTGTTAAGATGATTGTTCTTTGTTAGGATGACCAATGATTAGCAACTAATTAGAAGCAAAGTGCTGTGTTCTTCCTTGCCCATTTCCTGGATTTGTTGTCTGTCACAGCATCTCAAAACTGCTACAGCTACACCAGAAAATAATCAAAATTACCAATATTAATATTCCAGTTCCATCAATGCAAAGCATGGGAATCTCTATCTATTTTCATGCAGATTAATTCCAAATTTAATGATGCTGTACAAAGTGCTGTAGAAAACTTCCTCCAAGTATGGTATTGTAGTCATTAATTTATGGGTGTTTGGGGATAATGGCAGCAGCATTTGGGGCCAGGAGAGTTTTAAGAAAATAAAGAAAACGTGGCCACCCCCTCGCCCCCCCTTGATTACGGATGATTTCTTCCAGTTGAATTCTCAAGGACTCGAAGCAAATCAACGTCAAATTCACTGCAGTTTATTGTCTCTCAGAAATTCAGGTANCAGGACTTTGTAATTCCCTCGCAACCCAGGATATTCTATGTTTAAATGATATCCAATTTAAAGGTAAAAAACCCTTAAGCACAATGTTTCATTTCGCTAAAGATAAATTAATGTGCATAATGCAGTCACATACAAACCGATAATTCACAGAAGACTGATTTGGTATTAGTCTATAGCTAGTCACATATATAATTATATATAAGATAGATAGGTATATAGACACACATATATCTATCTATATATATAAATATATAATTTGGTACGGGATTGGGTACAAAATCCCGACTATAAAGGTAAAAACCCCTCAGGAATTACCCACGCTGTTGAAACAGCCGCCACGCGGGTCGCAGCCCTGACCCAAAATCAAACCAAGCCCTGAAGGGCACGGCCAGGCGGTGCCCGCACGGCCCGTCCCGCGGCTCGCTGGTGCCGCAGCGGGCCCGCTGCCACCCGGTGTCACCCGGTACCGCCTCACACGCGGCCCGCGGGGTGACGCCAGCTCAGCTCAGCGCAGCGCAGCGCAGCGCCGCGCAGGGCGGCGCGGGACGGACGCGGCGGGCGCGGGCACGCCGGCATGCTAAGGTAACGGACGCCGCGGCGCCGCGGGACTCCGTCCGAGGCGGGTCTGGCGGTGCGAGGAGGCGGGCGGGGGTGCGGGGGTGGCGCCGTGAGGCGGCAGCGGGGCCATCACCACCTCCTTCCCCCCGGCGCGGTGGGCGCCATCATGGCCGCCCCAGGGCTGGCTGCAGCCGCCGCGGCCACGTGGGACAGGACCGGCCGCGCGCTCCGGCCGCCGCCGCTCTGGCCAATCGCAGCGCAGGCCGCCACACAGCGACCAATCGCAGCCCGCATCGTGCCCCAGGCCCCGCCCCCAACTGGAGGCCGCGCGCACCTCCCCTCGCCCGCAAGGAGCAGGAGACGCCCCGCGCCGCGCCCACTACTGCTGCGCCGCTGAGCGGGACCCCGCCCCC
>VXAX01002449.1:18278-34362 GCA_013399835.1 Leptocoma aspasia
GAGGCGACTGGTGTGACCTGCACCTACCGTGCCGCGTCCTCGCAGGAGGCGGGCGGGTCCCCGCGCGGCAGCCGCGGGCCCTGCGTGGCGGAGCGACGAGGAGGAGGAGAAAAAGGGCGCCGCTGCTGCAGCCGCCACCATGCCCAACATCAAGATCTTCAGCGGTAGCTCGCACCAGGACCTGTCCCAGAAGATCGCCGACCGCCTGGGCCTGGAGCTGGGCAAGGTGGTCACCAAGAAGTTCAGCAACCAGGAGACATGGTGAGGCGGGTCGGGGCGCGGTCGCACTGCATCTCCCGGCAGGCCTCGCGGCGCTGCGGCGCTGGGTTCTGCGCGGCCTCCACGCGGGGAGTGATGGGGGTTGTAGTTCGGGGGTCGTGTGGTCGGGCCCGGCTGCGGGGCTGAGCTCGGAGACATGACCGGAGCGCTCCCGCCGCGCCCCTGCTGCCCCGGAGCCATCGGGTGCATCGCGCACGACCCCGCGGGCAGAGCCGGGTCTCGGTGCGCCCCCGGAGCCATGTGCAGCCCGGCCCGTGCCTCCAGCGGCCCCCGCCTCACGGCGCCGGCCCCACGCGGGCTTCCCCCGTACCCGGGGCCGCGCGGGGCTCCTGAACTTGGATGGTTTGTGTGACCTGGCCGCTGTGGCAAGTGTTGGAGCGGCGGAATTCGCTACCCGGACCTTGCCCCCTCCACCCCAAAGCCGCGAGCTGATGAGAAGGCACATCTCGGAGTTACACCTACACTGATTAGGCTTTTTCATGCTTAAATCCAAACTCTGACGGCTTGAGGCTTGATCATGTTGTGTTTAGTGTGTAGCTGGTACCTTTAAACTTCTCTGAGGAGCTTCAGCGTCTTGGAAAGTATTGATAGAATTCTTAATGAGAAAAGAGGCTCACACCTCCGTGCATCCCACGGTGCATTTGCAGTCATGCAGTCTTATTTCCCTCAAGCTTTGAAACCTAACATTCGCCTTATTTTTTGTATCTAGGCTTTAAAAAACTTGCTGCCATCCTACGTAAAGCTAAAAAGGAGGTTTAAAGTTGTTCAGAGCTCCTTAAGCTTGCTTTAGAGAATACACTAACCGTGTATACACCAGAGTATAATACAGAGAACCTTGATTGCTCCAACCCACTCCTTCTGGAAACAGTATTTTTTTTCCATTAAAATCCAGGGTGTACATCTGACGTACAGTATTATGTTTCTCTTGCCATGGGTATTGATTGTAAAACCTCAGAGGTAGTACAGAGAGTTGTAGAGGAGTTATAAAAAGTTCTGTTTGATTTACAGCCCATGCACTGTTCTCATTGTTCTTTATTAACTGTTCTTACCCATCTAGCTGGCTGGCCAGCAGGTTCCTATGTCAGCAGGTAATGTGACTTGAAGCCTTAAAAAACACCTTATTTACCCCAATAAACTGACAGCAGGTGCTTCCCCAAAAGAATAAGACTGTTTCAACAGAATAGTTTGTAGGCTTTCATGCACCATAAATATCTTAAATCAGCCTAATATTGGAGATGACACTTGTGTGCTAACTGCTGATAATCAGACACTTCACCAGCAGAGAGTTCTCGTTGACTGAAACTCTCCATGAGAGATGGGTGCATCCTGTAAGTGAGCAGGCAGTAAAGATGACAGCAGCTCACTGATGGATATTGAACAGTATGGCTAAAAATAGATAACAGTCATCAAAAAAAGTTTGAAGAAGAGATCAGAAAGGTCAGAGAAGGAAATATTAGAATTAGAACTCTACCCTGGGGGGCTCTATAAATGAAGTGGTTTCTTTCCCACTCTTTCTGGTGCCGGTGTCTCCATACGTGCACTGGAGCTGGCATTTTCCTGCTGGCAAACAGGACCTTTGGCTTGTATTCAGGCCCTTCATCAGCAGGGATTAGTGTCCACTGCATCCAGGAGAAAATTAACCCCAGAAGCCTTTCCAGAGTGAAACACTGGAGTGCTTCTCTGCTGGAGCCATTGAATGGCTGTTCTGACTCCCAGTCTGATAATTGGCTGCAGTGTTGCTTTGGTAGCAATTTGACCCCACTCTGGCTGGTGGCTGGCCATGGTCCTTGCTCCTTTGTACACTACTGCTTTTAGAGGTGGCTGTGCTTGTGATTCCAGGGGAACAAGGCCTGCTCTGAGGTGTTTACATGCTCAGCTTGTGTTGAGATGGAGAGTATAGGCTGAGTGCTTTTAGCCTTACTGGCTGGACCATTAAATCTGATCAGTGAGCGCTGTAAAATAGTCACTGAGCAAATAAACAGCAGTGTTCCTGCTCAACAGCCTTGATTATATGGCACTGTCACCCACAGACCCTTGGGAATGCAGTGCCTTGGTTGCCCTGCAGGCACAGGTAATGGCTGTGCTTCAATTTGTGTTTGGCTACAACTCTCTTCTCATCTGTTTCCAGCGTGGAAATAGGTGAGAGTGTTCGTGGGGAGGACGTCTACATTGTGCAGAGTGGCTGTGGGGAAATCAATGACAATCTAATGGAGCTCCTCATCATGATAAATGCCTGTAAGATTGCCTCAGCCAGCAGAGTCACAGCTGTCATCCCCTGCTTCCCTTACGCCCGGCAGGACAAAAAGGACAAGGTAAGGAATGTGGTAAAGGTTTTGCGGGGGAGTTGGATGCACACCTTGAAAGCCCTCACTGCTGGAGAGAATTTAAATGAAGTTTTGTAACCTCCTCTGAATATCCAACTGCTCTTCAGTTTGCTAAACTTCAGGACATTGGACTGCAAAATGATCTTTTCATAAAGCTCTAGTTCTTCTTGAAAATATTCTAAAGTCTAATCACTAGCTGATGAAAAAATGCAATGTTAATGAGTGCTCTTTTTAGTAACTGCTTGTGAATCACTGCCTGGAAGCAGAAGGCTGACATCTTGATGAAGGAGTTGAACTTGTCTTAGACTGTCTTTTTTTTCCTGTACCAGAGTCGAGCTCCAATCTCTGCCAAGTTGGTTGCAAACATGCTGTCTGTGGCAGGTGCAGATCATATAATCACCATGGACCTGCACGCATCTCAAATTCAGGTAGGAGCAAAAATCAGGAAAGGACTTAACCAGTTCCAGTCTGAGCTTCTTGACTGCTTTGCAAGCTTTCCAGTCATCTGCTTTTTTGAGATGCTGCAGTGATCAAGACTTGGGAATTTGGGACTGGATGGGGAGGTGGGTAACAGGTTAACCTGTAAATGAAAGTACAGTTGTTCTTCCTCAGACTGAGTGTATTGAGTCTCGTGTAAATTAACTAGTAAATGATCACTGCAGCTTTGTTGCCACACAGTGACACTGTTTATTCTTCACTAGACCTTGGAGGAATGTGAGATGGAGAGTGTCTTTAAATTCTGAGCACAGCTTTCTGATACTTCATGTGTTGTCTTGGAGAAGTGAGCAGTTAGTTCTGCCCTCAAGTGTCCTGGCACAGCTGTGTTTGTGGGTTTGGTTGACCAGGACAGTGATCTGATAGCTTGCTTCTGGCAAGATGGGCAATCCCACTAGTATCCATTCAGTGCCACCCTCCCACACAAGCTGGCCTTGGTTCTTTCCCAAGCTGGTAGTGAATTGAAAATCATTCATAGATTTTGTTGGCTTATGAATAAAATATCTCACAGAGCAACTAAAGTCTTGACCTGAGCTGTGTAGGAAAACTGGCAGGAATATTTGCTAGGGAGAGGAGAAGCTGCTGTTTTTCTCTACCTTGAGCAAGTGCTCAAGACCAAGAAACCAATTCAGTACAACTGAGAGAGGTGTGTCAGAGGAGGCATGTCTGTTGTATTGCTGCAAAGGGTAAGGTAGCTACTGCCTGCTGAAGTAAGTGGGCTGGCTGTTGTTTGAACAGTTGGAAGTGCAATCATTCACACTTCAGTATGATTTGCCCAGAAATACTGTCTCAGATGAAGAAAAAATCTGTAGGGGCACAGCTGAGAAGGCTCTCAGAGCATGAAATAACTGAGCCCAGGGGGGTCCCCCTCTTCCTTAAGGGCTTGGCACTGGTGTGTGCCATAGGGCTGACCTTGCACCAGCAGCAGTGATGAGATTTAATGGGATAATTTGTCCTTCCAGCATCTGGCTAGTTTCAGCCTGGTTCTTGTAGCTGCTGTGTTGCTGAGCACAGAAGGAACGATGGTGAGAAGGGTCTGTTACCCTGTATCTTGAAACATTCCTCAGGAGTAGCTGCCCCTCACTCTCCTGCCTGTTACTCCAGGGTTAACTTTTGGCATTTAGTGACCTATGAGATTTAGAGAAGTCTGCAGGGTCACTGTAAAGTTATGGAACCAGCTGCATTAGTTTAAAGACAGATGTTACTCAAGCCTGTTTTGTAAATATGAACAGTTTGGGTAATGAGCTTTAAAGACTGACTCTAAACAGGCAGCCAGCTGCTCTGGAAATGAGTGCATTTGCTGCAGGCTTTCTGCAGCCCCAGGACAGAGCTAGTTTCATTTTGTGGAGGTGTTAGATGTAAAGTGTTATTTATGCTGCTGAACTATTTCTGGCTCTGAAGACTTCTTACATTACTATTCTGTGTATCCCAAAGACTACTGCCCTTACATCAAGGGAAGTAAAAAGGAAAGCTGAAAGCTGTGGAAAGGTGATGACTGCATGCCTGATGATATAGAAGGCTTCTTAGAACTGTTTCTGGAATGGGACTTGCAGCTACGTCTGTTCTTGTTGTCTTCCTTGCAGGGTTTTTTTGATATCCCTGTTGATAATTTATATGCCGAGCCTGCTGTACTGAAATGGATCAAAGAGAATATTCCAGAGTGGAAGAACTGCACCATTGTTTCACCAGATGCTGGTGGAGCCAAGAGGTGAGCTGTCAGACAGGTAGCTTGAGATGCTGCCTCTGTGTCTACTTCAACTCCTAAGAATACTTGTGACCCTATTTTTAAAACATGTTCCTTCTTTCAGTCTGCCTTCTCTCAGACAGTTTGGGACAGATGGTGAAGAGTGGTCAGATATTCTTCCTAGGGAATGTTTAGAAGGTTTTTTGGGCTACATGGAGCACTTAATAGCTTACAGAATCACAGCTGCATAGGTAGGAATTGCACAACAGCTACATCCCTTGGACTAAACCAAGTTGTACAAGGGTATTTATGTAAATTGAAGGAGGAAATAGTGTAGCTTACACCACTATGCCAAGGTAAGCTTACTGCTGATGATTAGCAATACATTTTTATCCAGGCTGCTTTCTTTGCAGAATTAAACTTAGACTGTTGAGGCATTTTCTTACTTTATTACCCTGGATTTGAATATCTAGCTGTGATTTAAGCCTGCTGCCACTCTTCATCTTCCCTGAGAATAAGGAAGATAGATGGCTCCTTTCCAAAAAACAGCAGCATATGCTATTGCACATTTCTATTTTGATAGCCTGATAATCTCCCTGCAGGCAAACATGCCAATTGTGGGCAGCTCAGAATGTTCTCAGGGGCTTTTTAGGAGAAACTAGGCTGTTACTTGATGATTCTGTCTGAGGGCTACATGTGAACAGTAGAGGGACACAGATGTATTCTTTAATCCAGGGCTGTCACACCAAAATGTTGGTGTGTGCTGATCTGATTCACGTGCCTCAGAATGTTCTAAGTGAGTGTTACAAACAGCCAAGAGACACTGACACTGTAGGTCTCTGTATGTCTTCTGTAGCTTTGCTGTGGTCCATGGGTTGGACAAGACCTTCTGTACATTCAGCTATTTCTGTAGCTTGTTGCATAACACAGTATATGAAGTGCCAAACCAGCCAGATATAATCTGACTCATGAAAAAATCTGCTCAAAAGCCTCTTATACTGAAATGTGTTTCAATCTTGGCTGGTGCAGTATTTTATGGAGACATGCAAAGCCAATCCTTCAGTTCAGTTTAACAGTCCTGTGTAGGACTGCCAGGATGGTAAGTCTGATCTAGTGGGACTAAGAGTCTGCTTACCTCAAGTGTAGAATTTCTTGGGGGTATGTGTGTTTTCCTCCTTCCACTCTTAATGCTTTTAAACTCTACTATTCATCAGTACCAATATATAAAGTTAAGATCCCTCTAGTAAGGTTGTTCTGCAGTCACTTTAATGGAAATAAATGTGAGGTGGTGTATTTGAATTTCCTGGATGTGTAATCCTGTCACAATCTGTGCCAGTGCTTGTGTGCATTGAGTGCCTACAAGAGTGACAGTGACAGTGAAGCCCTGTCATAGCACAACTTAAGCCTTTCCAGTGTAGTGTTACAAAGGTGATTTCCAAGTGTTCAGATCACTTCAAGTTTGCTGACCTTGCTGGTTAAGGTTTGTTTTCAGCTTAAATGCAAATTAGTTTACAGTGGTCATGATGAAAGATGAGATCTATTTGCTGTAACTGAGAGAGATTAGATCAGAGGTTGCAGTTTAGCTGCTTGAAGGGAAACTAAGGTGGCAGAGTGCCTCCTATTAATTGCTTGAGAGCAGTAGCAGATGTGGTGACAGCTCCTCTTAGTGCAGTGTGCTTGCTATTGAAAGAGCTTTGATTGAAGGTGCTGTGTGGAGTTAAGTGTTGTTTGGAAACTGTTCTCTCTTCAGAGTGACCTCCATTGCAGATCGGTTGAACGTAGACTTTGCCCTCATTCACAAGGAGCGCAAGAAGGCCAACGAGGTCGATCGCATGGTGCTGGTGGGGGACGTCAAGGACAGAGTGGCCATCCTGGTAGATGACATGGCAGACACGTGTGGCACCATCTGCCACGCTGCAGACAAGTGAGTGGGGCTGACTGCTGCCTTCCTAACCCAGGAACCTCCTCTTACTGAACACTGTAATGGGTTAAGCAGGTTATTTGCATGACAAGTTTCACAAGGCTCATGCAGTTTCTTGATTATTCATGTCATACAAAATAAGGGGAAAAAAACCCAGTAAAAGTTCTCACAGTGGGAATAGGTGGAAGACTATAGTGTCTTTTTTTTCCCTGCATTGAAAATGGACCATCACTGACCATGCCAGGTAGAACTAAGTGTTGTCTGGTCCATCAGCTGGTTTTGGATTAGAAATAAGCTCTTCAAACTTTTATATCATTCATGCCTTTTACACTAGAAACACCAACATATCCAAGATGGTTAACTATTAAGTACAGTATTAAAAATCAGCACAGTATTTCATACTGTAGTAAATACAGTATTAAAGTATTAACATGGTATTAAATATCTGCTACCTTGTGTAAGCAAAAATTACAGAAGGTGATTTGTATGATCTGTTCCAAATATTGCAGAGCTAAGAACAATGGGGGGTTTTCAGTGTGTGCTTTGCCTGTGGTGGATTTCATGGTACTTGTAAAACTGTTTTTTTTCCCTGAGTCAATAGAGAGGGGGAATCAAAGGTAGCTGTTCCCTAAGCACATGGTGCTGTCTCCTGTCATGCTTACCAAGTGCCCTGCACTAATATCAGCTTAATAGTTGCTGAGAATTACTCATCCTTCTCCTTTACTCTCCCCCCTTGTAGACTTGTGTCAGCTGGAGCCACCAAAGTTTATGCCATCTTAACTCATGGGATCTTTTCTGGGCCAGCAATTTCTCGGATCAACAATGCCTGTTTTGAGGCAGTTGTAGTCACAAACACAATACCCCAAGAGGACAAGATGAAGCAGTGCCCTAAAATCCAGGTGAGCATCTATTTTCTGTCACTCTTGGGGGGTGGTAGCCTTGTCTGTTCAGCTGTTGGGGCTGAAAATCCCACAATACTGTGTAGTGCTGACAGTGGTTCTGTTGGTACTGCCATCAGTGTTGCCTAGGTCTCTTGGCCCTGTTGCTGTGGGGTAACAGACATGTTACACTGGTACAAAGCAGATTCTGTTGCAGCTCATCTCAAACAGTTCATTAAAGGATCCTTTTTTCAGGGCTTGTTTTACCTAGATCAGGTGTCTGATTTAATGGGGCCACGATGTAGGCAAGTAGTTGGATTTGTGCCCTTTGGAGGAGTGATGTGCTGATGATGTGCAATGCTGAAACAGAGGTAGACAGGAACTTCTGATGTTGGTGCTGACAGCTTTGTTGTGTATCTGTCACTTTATGCCCAGCCTTTGCCATTCATATGAAAACTAAAAGCTGATAGTGAGTCCCAGAATCAGCTGTTCAGTCAGTTCTCAATCCACTCATCCAGTGTACACTTCTTGAGTTGGCCTGTGAGAATTTCCTGACAGACAGTGTCAGATGCCTTGCTGAAGTTGACAATATTCACTGCTGCCCCCTCACCCATCCAGGTGGTTGCTCCCTCATAGAAGGTGATCAGGTTGGTTAAGCATGATTTGCCTTTGGTGAATCCATGCTGACTATTCCTGATCATGTTTTTGTCATCCATGTGCATAGAGATGGCCTCCAGAATGAAGTGCTCTGCCACCTGCCCAGGGATTGATGTGAGGCTGACTGGCCAGTAATTCTGGGTTGTATTTGCTGTCTTCCAGTCCTCAGGCACCTCTGCTGATCTTCAGGGTCTTTCAAAGCTGATCATGAGTGCCTGGCTGTGATGTCTGCCAGCTCTCTCAGTACTCATGAATGTATCCCATCAGGGCCCATGGACTTGTGGTTATCAAATCTGGACAAGTGTCCTCTAACCCAGTCCTCCCTAAGGTAAAGTCTTCCTTCCAACATTCCCTTACCCTGGTCTCCTGCTTGTCAGTGCAGACTGATGCAAAGGAGGTGCTCACTGACTGCCTTCTCTGCATCCTCTGTCACCAGGGTCCCCCTTCCCTTTAGTAACAGGCCCACATTATTCTTAGGTTTTTCCAAATACGTCAATAACAAAAGGAAAGCAATCTTGTTGTCCCTGACATCCTTTGCCAGATTTAATTCCAGATGGACCTTGGCTTCACAGCATCAATATCCAGGACACAGGCATGGACAAGTTCTGGTACTACTCACACTGAGCCAATACTGTGGTGTGAGTGTAGAAGCTTCCCCACTACTGGGCTGCTGGTGAAAGGGAAGCTGAACTGGTTAAAGCTGTAGTCAATTTTAAGCTTTTGGAAATATGTTGCAAGCTGACTGCAAAGTGCTGTTGGGTTGCATTGCCTTCAGCACTAATTTCTGAATGATACTCCTGCAACATCTAAAACATTTCTGGTGCTTCACCTTGTTTCCTGGCTCTAGACAGCAGCTGGTGTAGGCAAAATGTTAAACTGGCAACCTCTGTGTAAGAAGCTGTAGCCAAAGATTGCAGTGGAGCAGTTTTCCAAGCTCTCCTTTAATACCTCACATTTACACACTGATGTCTGATGTTGAGAAACACAGAGCTAAAGGATTTGTCACAAGTCTCAGGCTTTACTCTGCAGCTTGTTGATTTTTTTCTTCCCTTTAGAGACAAACTATCTAGAAGATAAAAAATATTAAATATGATTTTCACTTGGTTTCCTTAATGCACCATGAATATAGTGATTCTTTCTAGACTACATATATTGAAATGCTTTAGCTGTGGGGATTTAGAGCTGGGATTTGGCTGAGACTCAGCTTTAGCTTTCCCTCCTGGTACCTTCCTGACCCCACCAGATGGAGCCAGCACAGCGCCTGGGAGCTGAGCTGCAGCACAGCAGCTTCATCTCAGACTGCTGGCAGCAGTGGTAAAACCTCTTGGCTCAAGGGAAGTGCTTTCATCTTGATTTAGACTGCCCTAACTTCTCTGCACAAAGTGAATAAGAGAGTCCTGTGATACAGATTGAGCCTAGGGAGTCTGAGCAAAGCAAGGTGACAGTAGACTCTAACAGACCAACTAGAGCATTTGTAGGGTATCTTTAGGCTTGTATGTAATTAAATCCTAATCCTGTGTAGAAGTAATTTGTCTGCATCTGGCATGTTAAAATGTGGGTGATGAGTTTATTCTTTAGGTTCTCCCTGGCTTCCCAGTCATTCTTTCAAGCTTGATGCCTTTTCTTAATGGTGCTGATGCATCTTTCTTCCCTTGCAGGTGATTGACATCTCAATGATCCTTGCGGAGGCCATCAGGAGGACTCATAATGGGGAATCTGTTTCCTACCTATTCAGCCATGTCCCCTTATAACAACAGATGTCAGCTGCTGCTTGTATGGCTTTTTTTTTTTAAACCAAAAGTTGTTCAGCTTGTTGTAAAGTTCAGTAGAAGACTCTGCTTGTTCCAGTGCAGTTCTCCACAGCTCCTGCTTAAGTCAGGCTTACTGGCTCTGTTCCCAACACTGGGAGGCTGGAGGGGGAAAGCTCATCTTTTTAACAGCCAACTCCACCAGCACCCCTGTGCATGGAGCTGATCAGTAGCACTGACTCAATTCTGCAGGTCTGTGGAGAGCAGGACTGACACATGGCTAATTGCCACAATTATTTTGGGGGGAGGGGGGGAGAGGGTTTGTCTGTGGGCAGGGTTAGATGATCTGGCATGTGCACCCTAAATTGTTTGGGAAGTAGAGCTCCCTAGGACATGTTGATCAGGATCTACAGCAAGAGCCAAGAGACTGCTGGCTGTCTTACCACTCTGTACCTGACAGAGCCCTCGGAGAGTGGTGGGGAAGGCTTGTGTCTTGGCCAAGCTTGACCCTTGGTGAAGCCCTGGGAGACACCTTGGAGGTGGTTCTGCTACAGCTTTCTCCCATGAAAGGAGATCAGTGTAGCTTGCAAACTTGAATTCCTCTTAATTGTTGATGAAATTAAATGCCCTTCAGTGCACGGCACAGCAAAGGGAGGGTGAGTACAGAGTCTGTGCAGTGCTGTGTTAGCTTAGTGGGGAAGGTGCATCCTAGGCAAGTGTTCTTTTTGAAAACTCTTGACACAGAGAACTTGTGATGGTTGTGTGCTTTGATTTCTAGTGCAGGCTAAAACCAGCTTCTTGATTTCACAGCTTCCTGTTAGCCTTGCTAGCTAACTAGAGGACTGCTGTATGTGCTGCACTTTGACCTGCTGTGCAACCCCCTGACCCTTTTTTTACCAGTACAGTAGTAAACAGAGCCTCTTTATCCAACAGCAGCAGGGTTGTTGCATCTAGCAAGTGCCTGCTCAGACGCTGGGGTGACCTGAAACACAACAGCTTTGTGTGTCCAGCTGGCTCAGCCTCTCATTCATTGCCTGTTACAGTCCTGTTACCCTGGAAGTTGCTGACATATTGTCCTGCTCATTGTCTGCCTTTCCTGGAAAGCATTGCTTCTTGCAAAATACCTTCAGCCAAGGAGCACTGCAGGTTGCAGGACAGCAAAACCTGATGAAGGAACCCTTGGCATGGGTCTGATGCTTCTCAGGAGTGTTTATGGCAATGGGTTGAAGAGGCTGGTGATACATAATACTGGGAGAACTGCAGATTTAACACCAACCTGACAGGCCACAAAGTGCCTGAAAGAAAAATACCAAAACTAGAGCTGGCTGGGGCTCTTGGATGTAATAAGTATCATCTGAAACTTGAATACTTAGAAAATGTACCAGACAATCGTAAGGTAAACTGCTAAGTCTCTCTTGAACTCTTACGGTTTATAGACCAAACTGTTTTATTCTGGTTTTGTTCTGGTTTTTTGTTTTTGGTTGTTTTTTTTTTTAAATAAGCACTCCTCTTTGATTTGTTTTTGAGCTGGAGGAAGGGGAAAAAGGGAAAAGAAGGAACTTGAAATTACTTTCTAGAGTAACCAGCATGGCTTTGAGAGGCTGGGGGCTGGGGTATAAGTGGAACTAACTGAAAGATGTGGTTAAAATCTAGGGAAGTACTTCTTTAGTTGTGCCTTTTACTGAAGACTTCTCTCCCTTCCTAAACTCCTGTCGTGTGGCAACATTAACACTTCTATTAGTGTAGAGCTTTTTTTTTTTTTGTATAAGAAGTGGTGTTTGTCTGGAAACTGTGCATCTCTTGCTTCTTTGCTTTGCATCCTGCACTGAGCTCTCCTGAGAGTCTGTGATCCCACTTCCTGTATGGGAGCCCCTGCTGCCATCCTGCTGCTGCTCTGAGAGCCAAAAGCCAGGACATCAGAGCAGCGCTGGGAGGATTTTCAGCAGCATTTGTGTTTAAAGTTAAGACCTGATGAAGGAATTAAACTTTTATTTAAAAACCACGGCCTCTACCTGTAAGTGCTTCTAAATATCTTAAGTGACATGAATCTTCTGAGTGGGGTCATTTTAAGCGCAGATCATGAAGTAATTTTATTTACAGGGGACCTTGGAAGGTCATCTGGTTTAACTGTTGTCCATGTGGCCAGCTGAGAGGTTCAGCTTGGCTCTGCTCACATTGCATGGAAGGAAAAGCATGGGACCAAGCACTGAGCAATTGCTTTTGTCCATGTTTGATTTCCTGGACTTCACTGTTAGAGGTGGTAGTGCAGCTTCTCTAGTACTGTTCAATTATGTATCTGAGCAGATTTGTTCACATCATGTTCAGGTAGGGGAAGCTTGAATATTTTAACAAGTACAAATGAAGAATTTGTGTCTCGCACAAAGCTGATGATCAGAGACAGTAGGATTATGTCCTGAGGAGCACTTTTTCTGACTAAACCCTGATTCCTTCTCACTGTGTGTTGCAGATGGGAAAGTATAAATGAAATCAGAAGGATGAGATGGCAGGTCTAGAGAAAGGTCCTTGGCATTAAAAATAGACTTCCAGGCCTAGACTGAACATGACCATGGCCTCAGGCAGACATTTGCTGAGGATCACAATTGTCATCCATCTGTTAAAATGTCTTGGTGGTACTGGCCAGTGAAGAAGTGAAAAAAATGTTGGGTTTTTTTTTTCCCAAATAGCAGGGTGAGTGCTGCAGGTCTTGTCAGGATTATGTGGCAGATTTCAACTTCCTTTGATAAAAAAACAGAACAGACCTTTACAGCCATTTGTATACAGGAGATCATTGCTATTAGTGAGTATATAATGTTTTCTTCTTTCTTACTGTAATAAAACTAGGATTTTGGGTTGGGAGTGCGCACAGACTTAATATGCTGTACGACATTGTAGCTCTTACACAGGATGGGAGATACCTCCTTGGCACAGTTCTCTTACCCATGTAAAGTTACTCTGCTCTGAAACCTTCAGATCAGAAGGGATGGAGGCTTCTCCAAAGTCTGAAGGTGAGCTGTGGGGCGTCTTAGGCTTTCTTCACAGCTGTCTGAGTTACTACTGTACAAAACAAGTTATTTCCCAGGACAAAATCTCAGTCGAGTCATTTGCTGTGCTCCTGCAGATGGAGATCTGGAGGAGCAGGGTAGAGCTCCAGCAGCTCCCTCTGCCACAGGCACAGCTGGAGTGTGGCTGCAGGTGTGAGGATGCCAGTATCGGTGCCAGTAGCCATCTCGTGCCTGTCTGCTGCCTGCTGTTAATTCCCAGGAACAAGGAACACATCAATCACTAGTCCTAGCACGCCCATCTACGTGGGTATGTGAAACTAATGCACAGGGTGGGAGCTGAGCTTACCGGGTGTGCCCTGCAGGTAGCAGGATGTGTCCCCTGTTTAAAGCACAGTGAGACACCTCAAAATAATTTGCTGGAACCTCTGTCCTGCCTTACTGATGTAAGGAGGTCTCTTGGAGTCAGTGTTTCTGTGATCTAAAGAAAACAACACCTTGTCTTGCTGCTCTTGGGCAAGGGGAAAATGGTGTTAGCAATTCCTTTTGTAAACTGCAGCAACATCCACAGGAGGAATGAAGCCTGTAAGACACAACAGCCCTGGTATTTGCTGCCTTCCCGGGGCTGTCTGCTCCTGCCCTGATGGATGTGAAGGTTGTGGCAGGAGGCTGGGGTGAAAACAGGAGAAAGTGCTGTCACCCTGTGGAGTGGCTTAGCCTGGCAGCTGTCATGGTGGTGCCCTGCAGGCAGATGGGTCAGGAGGCTGAGAAAAACCTCTGGTCAGAGAAAACTTCCTGTACAGGAGAATAAGGCATTCCTGGAAATGGCTATCAGGGAAGCTCTATCAGCCCTGGCAGCCTTTTTCTGTGCGAGAAAAAACCCATCTAAAATGGCTGGCAGTCAGTCTGTGCTATTTCAGGTCAGGGCTGTTTTTGCTGTCTCCCTATCTGTTGATGTCTCAGTTCTTTTGTTATAAATTATTGAAAGCAGAAATGCCAAAAGACGTAAGAAAGAAGCTGGTTGTGCAGTTACGGGAGGCTTTGCTAATTTGTCAGGGGAAAAGCTCTTGCTGGGCTATAAGCTCCTTTCTTGTTCTTTGTGCAAGATGGGTTTAGCAGCTCCCCAGCAGCAGCCCCCTCTCCCCTGCTGGCAGTGCACAGGGTTGGCTTTAAAGCTGCTCTGGCTGTGGTTTGTACCAGTGTGGTGGTGCCTGTGTGGCTTGAGGAAGGGGGAGCTCCCCTTCCCCTGCCTTCGTGGCCACGGTGGTGGCTTTGTGCCCAGACAAAGACCCGGGGGTTACAAAGTGCTGCAGCATCAGGAGATGCAACACATTGCCCGGGGGCTGTGCCGAGCCAGTGGCGGGTGCAGCTGGGCTGCTGAGGGAGGATGGTGAGCAGGTTTTTGGGTGCAGCTGGTGCTGGTGAGGGGCTTTGCACAGGCAGGGTGGGGATCAGGTTCTTTCGCACTCGCTGCCTGCCAGGGACAAAAGCTACGTCAGACTGCAGCATCCACAAAGGAGAAGCATGTGGAGAACAGGCAAGCAAAGGGGGAAGGTGAGCACAGCCAGAGAGTAAACACATGGTAAACCACTTGTCTGACTATTTACATGAAGGCAAAAAGGATTTCCTGTGTTCATTTTGAAACTGAACGGATGTTTTGGTTCTCACTCCCTGTGTGAGAAAGATGAGCCTTTTCTCACTGGGGCTGGGCTGTGTGATGCAGGCTCTGCAGGGTGGGTTTGAAGGATGCTCATGAAGGCAGCCCTGCCTGGGCTTGCAGCTCCAAACCCGGCCCTGCCGGGGGCCACACCACCAAATCAGCTACCTGGCCTGGAGCTTTGACTGCAGCCTCTCCCTCCCTCCCCCAGGCACAGGAATGGGAGGCTGCTTTTCATCCAGACTCCTCTTGGAGGAGCAACCTGGCCTTAGATCTTGGCCTTTGCCTTTTCAGCATTTGCCAGCTCTTGGCACTTCTTGAATTCAGAGCCCATACTCTGGCTGGAGTGAGAAGGTGCCTCAGGGCTTGCGGCAAAGGGCCACCTCCGGCTGTGACCTGCTGTCGCTGGATAGCACCAGTCCCTCCTGCTAAGACGGCAGTCGTCTTGCTAAAGAACACAAAGCAAGTGTTCCCTCCGGATTGCTGGGGATTTTCTCTGCAAAATCTCCAATAAGCCCTGAGCAAAACCCAGAGGCTGGCAGGCCAGGAGGAGGTGGAGGTGAGAGCTGCTGCAGCACAGCTGCTACCCCTTGGTGCTCTGTAACAGGTTCCTGTTCACCATGGCACCAAGATCTCTGCAGAAAGGTTTTGGCAAGCCTCATCTGCAGTCAGGAGACTTATTCTTTTGCCTCCTCCCCTTCCTCTCATTCCCTTCAGCACCTACAGGACCCTCTCTGCCCTCTCTATCCTGGTGGCCAGCATGCAAGTGCCCGACAGACTGCCACTGTCCTTCCTGCTGGGATCAGATAGGCTGCCTGCACTGCCCCTTGGCTTTTTCCCACCAAAGGTGTTTCTTCCACTTGCACACGAATCTATCTGCACAGTTTGGGCTGCTCCCCAGGCTTGCTGCAGCCAAGCAAGAGCCTGGGAATATGGTCAGCTTTTTGTCCACCCATGCTGCTTCTTTAGTGACCAGATCTCCCCAGGAAGTGCTGTGGCTGAAAACAGTGTAGACATGAGCTGGGCAGTGGCCAAGCATCTCTCACAGGTGTGAGAATAGGGTGCTGGGTTTAGCCCAAGGCTTGCTTTATTCAAGTTCTGCTTCAGCACTGGGAGCGTCCCTGAACACACACGGGCCACAGCTGCCTCCGCTGTTGTGGGCCACCTGCTTCTGGTNGGACCAGCCTGCTGCGCCCTACACCTGGCACCCGGGTGCATGTGCGCAGAGGAGCAGTGGGAACCATGCCCGTATGTGGGGCAGCAGGAGCTGTGGCGGCGCGCGCGTGAGGGGCTGTGTGACGCCTGTCCGTGTGCGTTGTGAGGGGTGTGTGTGACCCGTGTCGCCGGTGACCTCCTCATTGGGTGAGGGTGACCCCCTCGTTCGGGGCTCCCTCTCTCCTTGTCCCCCTCCCTCCCCTCACGCTCGGTCCCGCTCGCGCCCC
>VXAX01002449.1:35955-46475 GCA_013399835.1 Leptocoma aspasia
AAGAAGCTGAAGAAAACCAACACGGAGGAGAAGAACACGCTGCCCTCCAAGGAGAGTGAGTGCGGGGCCGGGGGCTGGCGGGGCGGGAGGCACGACTGGCGGAGCGGTGCCCCGGTCTCACCGCCGAGGTATCCGCGGGAGAGGGGTGGCTTGGGGCGGCAGGGCTCTGGCCCGGGGAAAGCGACGGGCAGAGGTGTGTGCAGCCCGGGGCAGCGGGCATGGGCACTGTTGCACCAAACTGATCCCTCAGGGCATCTCTTTCCTGCGGACAGACGCAGACAGGTGCCCGACTTGCTGCCACGCACAGGTGTGGCTTGTCATCTTCTAACTTGACTGTTAAACCACCCCACTTAGGACAAAACCACAAAACTGGCCACCAGGGCCTGAGTGAATCCTCTGAAACCTTCTCCAGTGCATGCTTCCACCAAAAAAACCCACTAGAGACTAATGGGCCTCTATTCTCTTGCAGCTATTGAGCAGGAGAAGGAATGTGTGAAGTCTTCCTAGAGAGAGATTGCCTGGCAGGAAGAGCGACTACTCAGTTAATTTGCTTTGAAATGAATCATGTGGGTTTTTTTAAATTTACATCACATACATGTATAGAGAACAGCTGTATCACCTAACACACTGTCCCACTTTGCTGGCAGCTTTGGCAGGTGGGGGGACAAAGCGTGGTCCTCTCAGTCCATCAGTAGCCTGACCTGATGCCATCTCTGCTGCTCAGCTGCCTCCTGTGACAGCACCGATCTTGCTCTGATGCAGTGGGGAGATGAGCAAGGGCCGTGGAGGCTTCTGGGCATGGACCCCTTCTGCCTGGGGGAGTGGGGAACCTTTCTGGCCTCACCTCCGGCCTGGGTCTGTCTTGCATATTCTTCACTGACAGTGTTCTGTAGCCTCACTCACAGTTTTTTGTCTTCCTTGGGGGAAAAATGAGAAGTTTATTATAAAATAAAAAGTTGTAATGATCTACTTATGGCTCCTGGCTTCTTCCCTGACAAAGGTTCTGGCTGTAGCTTGGATTGCCCTGGAGGGTAGGGAGGTCTCTGCCTGCTGCTGCAGCAGAGCTGGTTATTCAGTGTTGCTCAGAGGGCAGTGGGGGATGGTTCCTGTAGGGTGAATCCAGCTTGGTTTTTGTCTGGGGATCGGTTCCTGGGGGAACTGGGAGCATTGCTGGCATGATCATGGCCACTGTGCTCCACCACCATTGTGGTTTCTTGGTGCATCTAAAAGCAGAGGCTAACCTGGGTCTTGCTGCCCATGTAAAGGCTGAACCTTCTGCCTTGGAAAACTTGGTGTCCCCTGCCTAAAACCTTGTGGAGCTGGGCTGGTGCCTTGTCAGCACAGCTAGAGGTGCTGGCAGTGGAGATGCTGGCCTGGGTCCTGCTGGGGTGGTGGCCCGGCCAGCTCTGCCCACCCAGTTCTTGGAGCACAGTTCTCCTGTCACTGCATGGCACTGCCCTTCTGTTCCCCTTGAGCCAACCTCCACCCCTGCCCTTGACTGAAGGTGGTTTTTGCAGCCCTGTAAGGATGAGTTTGAATGCAGTAAATCCCTTGGGTGCTCTCTGGGCTGATCCCAGCCCTGCCTGGCAGGGGTGGAGATCCCTGGGTCCTGCAGTTGGTCTCCAGCACAGTGAGGGTGAGCTCTGACAGTGCCTCCAGGTTTATGCTGAGGCTTCCTGGCTACTGCCAGGACTTCCTCACCTCCACCTGGCCTGCAGGGTCACTGAACACATCAGGCCACTTCTAGAGGAGGTGGAGGCAGACTAGCCAAAACTTGCCAGCTAACAGTTTTGGTCAGTGCTCCTAATGAGCCTGGTCAGCTGGGGACAAACAGGGCTGCTGTGCCTGTCTGGACATGGTGCCTATCTGCCTGGTGCCTCCACCCACGCTGCCTGCCAAGGACTGCAAATAACACTGCCTGTGTGGTTGCCACTGCCTCCACCCCTTAAAAAGCAGAATTGAAAGAGCGGCAGGTAAGAGTTTAGTGTTTGTGCGCTGTCGGGGCAGCGTGTGGGGTTTTCCATGGGGTGAGGGCAGAGGCCCAGCTGGGATTGCTGCTATGTTGGGCTGAGGACTGGGAAGCCCAGCACATGCCAGGGTGGCTGTGCCCCTTCAGCACCCTGATGTCCCCGGGACAGAAACCCTATCCTGGATGTGGGAGTCTTTTCCCAGTGCCAGCAGCCAGGGTGGTTTGTCAGGGTGACAATGTGTCCCTGCTCAGGGGTAGTTTTTCTTATGGAGCAGGGGCAGGCAGGTAAAGCCAGCCTGAACCCTTTCCCCATCCCTGAGAGCCAGAGGCTGAATTAAACCAAGTAAAGCTTTTGGCATGGAAACATAAAGTGGCAGTGCTGATATTCCCTCCTCAGTGCTGCTTTTGGGGATAGGGAGGTCTCAGTGGCTGCCCAGAGTACCTTGGCTACTCCTGACACTGCCCCAGTGCCTCTCCCTGCTACATGCTGCAACGGGCCCCTCTGCAGGCATGGAAAAGCACCAGGGTATTTATCTCTCCCTGAGTCACATGGACGTCTGCAAGGCCACAGCAGGAGTGTCCCCTCCCTGGCACCGCTGTGCTTACAATAACTTCCCCCTCACCCTGTGCTGTGCACACAGGCAGCAGAGCCTGCCAGGAGTGCTGGGCACCCCAGTCCTACAGAGCCAGCTGGTTTGGCAGCCACGGCCAGGGCTGTGAGTTGCTCCACGTGGCAGGGTGGCTGGTGCCAGAAGCTGGCAGTGCTCCAGCACTGACCCTGAGTCTGTGGAAGCAGCCCATGGGACCCCCATGCATCCTGGGGAGCTGTTGAGGGGTTGATGCATCTGGGTTTGGGTTACTTTTTCACTGCAGCCAACATGGGCATGTAGCAATACCGGTTTAGACATGGGGTTAAGTGCTGGCACAGCCAGGTCTGTACCCCAAGGAAGTCACCCTAGGGGCTGGTAGTCCCAGCCCAAACCCAGGGACATCAGCTGGAGCTGGGAGCAGCTCCCCAGCAAACACATATCCATGTTTTATGGCCAATGTCCTGTGTTCACCTAAAGTGAGGGCAGTCCAGGCACTTTTCCCAACCACATCCCCACCAAAATGGTGCACAGGAAGTACCAGAACACATTGCCTAAATGCCCTGTTTACACATCTAAATGCCCTATCCTCAAGACTGAGGGTAAAGAGTTACCTATTTTGCTAACCAGTCTCCAAAATGTCCCTGTTGCCAGCAGAGTGTGAGCCAGTAAAGGGAGAACCATTACAGAAAAGCCTTTTACATCAGCACTTTCCTTCCCTACCCCTATCCTTCACCTTTTCACCCTGGCACACATGCACCCACAGCTGCCAATGGTGTGGGAGGCCAGGACACCTGCCAGACTGATGTCCCCTAGAAATGTGGTGACTTGAGCAGCATGGACTGTCCCAGCAGGCACCCATGCACAGAGGATGCCATCCCAGGAGCTGGGCCTTCCCATAGAGCATGCCATCCCATAGAGCAGGGCTCTATGACCCTTCACTCACTGGGCAGCAGGTGAGCTACTCGTGTCAGCCCCTCTTGGCAATGCCAGGAGAATTATAATCCATGCCTCTCCCATCCAGGGCCCATCCTGCTGCTTCTGGGCGGTTTCTTCCCATGCTCAATGAGGTGGTGAGCTGTGGCCTCACAGCAGAGGAGGGAGGAGAAGGCTGAGTCACCATCAGGAGGAATTTGGGCAAATACCTGGTGACCAGCAGCATGAGCTAAATTCAGATCAAGGCTTGTGGCTGGGATGGGTCTGTCCCTGCCATGGCTCCATCCTTTCTGACTCAGACAGGAGAGGATTTGGCCCAACACACACATGTGGAGGATCGTAACCCATCTCTGGCAGGAGGTGCCTGAGTCAGCCTGTGCATGGCCCCAGACTGGGCTCCCCTGTGCCCCAGGGCTCCCTGCCAGTCTGTGGCACCTTCCTGATGTCCCGCAGCACCACACTGGTTTGTAGCACAACTCACCCAGGGCAAGGGGGGGCTTTTGCACTCTGGCAGCCATGGTTTTCCTTTTGTCACTCGCCATCTGGCAGCCCCCAGAACTGCAACAGAAAGTGCTGAGAGCCAAGGGGTGTCAGTGATCAAGGCCTAAGGCAGCTCCTGGATGGCAGGAAATTGCTAACCTCAACCTGAACAGCGAATGGTCCAAACAAACCTTCTTTAGCAGGTATGTGTAGAGCCAACAGGATAAGGTGAAGCCAGGCTGCAAAGACAGGTGAATGCTGCAGCTCCCCAATGGGTGGATCCTGCCCACCTCCCTGTTCCCTGCATCCCTGGGGAAAACATGTCACCACCCCTGTGTCACCTGGGTTGGCATTTTCCTGCCAGGTCTCTGCTGCCTGCGCAGACACATTGCCAAGCACAGAGCTCAAACCACCCCATGGTGCCTGAGGTTGAGAGGGGAAGCAAGGGGCAGCAGGCATGAGCTGCCAGGGGAAACCTCTGCTGGGAGTGCTTGGGGAGGATCTGTACCTGGGGTAGTTAAAGAGGAAAGCATGTGGCTGTAAAAGAGGAAGGCAGAAGAGAAGGAGCAATAGTGGGGAAATGAAAGTGTGTGGGCTAGTTACCACAGTCCTTTGGCAAAGAAGTTGATAGTAGGCTACCATAGTGTGCAAGCGTTGTGTGTGATGGGGCCACTTGGTGACATGGGAAGGATGGACAGACAAGCTGTCCCCATCCTGTGTTGGGGAGGGGCTGAAAGAACCCCCATGGACATGGGGAGGGAAAGCCACTGTCCCTTTGTACCCACAAAGGCACCCACACAGTGAGCCAGAAACCCTTGGACACCTGTGCTGGGAAACTGGCCTGTGGGCTGCACACACTCAGCACAACCACCTTCCCCAGCAGTACAAAAGTTATTGCTGCTCTTGAAATTACGCCCTGGAGGTCAGGTTTACCAGCAGGAGCTTACTCATCCCCTGCCAAGGAGGGCTCAGCATGAGTGGTGATGAACTGGGAGCACGCAGAGCTTCCTGCTCAGGACCAGGCTCCGGCCATCACCTCGCTCTAAACAAAGCCGGGAGGTCAGGCACGGAGCGGCCCTGCAGCCGGCGCTGGCCGCATTTGCCGGGGCTGTGGCCGGCCCGAGGCGCAGGTGGGGCAGCCTGGCTGCGTGCCTAGGCCGGGCGGCACGCGTGCTGCGGGCGCCGGGGATGCCGAGCCCTTCGGGGCTCCCGGCCCGCTCCTGACAGCGGCCGGAACCCAGCGCTCACTTCTGGCCGTCCCGGCTGCATTCTACACATTCCCGCGGGCCTGAGGGGCCGTGCCCGGAGCTGCGGCAGCATGTGCTCCTGCGGGAACGCGGCTCCGGTGTCTGCGGCAGCGCCCGCACTTGCACCCGAGCCGGGGCAGCTGACGGAGCAGAGGAGCGCTTTATTTTAGGAAGCAGCTGGCTCACATAGAAGACATTGTTTATCATCTTTCTTGCCTCTGGTGTTTCATTACAAAGGATTATGGCATGAAAAGCCATTTTGTTCCCCTGTTTCAAATGCATAGCCCCCTCTCCATGATTTATTCCTCTCCACAGGCAACAGCTGGGGTATGACATTCCAGGAAGTGGAGGGGAAAACAAGGTGGGGGCTCAAACCCATGGCAGTGATGGCAGCAGGGATGCACTCAATGCCCAAGTCATGGCACAGCTGGCAGGAGTTTGCCAGGGGTGCCTGAGACTGCTCATGCACCTTCATGATGTGAGGGGTGGAAAAACAAAATCAAAGCCTTTCCATGGTGGGTAAGGAAACATCACCCCAGGAACCTGGGGTAGTGAGTTTTGTTTCACAGGGAAAAGGGCCGACATTCAGGTCCAGGTGCCAAAATTCCTAATTCTGTGCTAAAATTCCTCACAAACGAGAATTTTAGGAGGCAGCAGCCCACTCAGGGCCAGTGGCACTTGGACCCGAATCTCAGCCCTTTTCCCTGTGAAACAAAACTCACCACCCCAGGTTCCTGGTGTCAGTGTGCAGGAGGCACTTAGCACTACCAGAGCAGACCAAGTTGTAGGTGGTGGCAGCTTGGGTGTGGGAGACATCACTCTGCCTGGACAGGGCAGAGATCAGTATCCTCTGACAGGACACTGGTGTCCCCAAGCCTGTGTGCTCCACTGCCAGTGCTGGTGGCATCCTGTGGTATCACAGCCCCAAACCTGCCTCGATGAACCTGTATGGAAATCTCCTATTGCCCACGGGGAACCTGGGGCCAGGCTGGGTACAGCATGGTGCAGGGTAAGAGCCTGGCACAGTGGGTGGGGTGCAGGGTACAAACAGGGAGTCAGCTTGGGAATATGATCCTTTGCCACTCCCGCCAGAATTACCTTCAGGTAGGGCAGAGGCACCTTCAGAGCTGCAGCAGGAGCAGCATCTCTCTGTCCCTCTGTCCAAGCACTTTCCTTGCCAAGTGTCAGCCAGGATACCATGTGCCCCCTGTGCCCCTCCTCTGTCCCTGCTGCCATGTGCCTTTCCTGTGGGTCCCAGAGCAGAGTCAGTGGCAGCACAGGCTGAACTCCCCTCTGCCCAGCTCCAAGCCAGTGCCTGGCAGACTCCTCTGTGGTCTTCCAGGAACCATGGGCAGCAGATAAGCCTGTTGCAACAGATGCCTTGTGCTGTCTCCCAAAGGCCCATCCTGTCTGTGCACCTACATCAGGGTAGAACTATCTCTGGTGCTCCTTCCTATGGTGCTACCTGCTCTGCCACCTTGTCATTTAACATGCCCCTAAAGACCAGCCAAGGGGTTCTTGGGAAGAGCTGGGGATGGGCAGGGAGGTGAGGGCAGTGGTGTGTGGCTCAGCCACTGCCAGGCCTGCGGTTGCACTGAAGCTGGGACAAGCCCCTGCCTGCAGTGTTGTGTCTGAGAGGCAGCTCTGCAGCCCAGGCATGTCCCCCTCCCTGCTGCCTCAGACCAGCTCATGACAACAACACAAGTCACTTCTTTAAGGCAGGTTGAGCTGGGTGAGGTAGAGGGGAATGAATGATGGGGTCTTCTCTAGCTTTGCTCCACCTATGGAGATAAATGGATGATGGGGTACCTGGCAACCTGCTCACAGCTGCAGGCTCAGGGCAAATGGGGGGGGCCATGGGGGTGGTAGGACTGCTCGGGGGGTTCCTATGCTGGAAAGTATTTCAGAGCAGATGCCACGGGCTGGAGCTGCTGCTGGGTACACGCCTTGGAGAAGCAGCTGCAGAGCCGTGCACGGGGCTGGAACAAAAGCAGAGGCCCAAGCCCCAGCTGCAGCACAGGACGTGTGATGAATTAATCGAGGCATGAGCTGGCAGCATTGTGTGACCACAGGCTGGCAGGAGGTCGAAGCTGGATCAGGGCTCCTCTCCTCACCTTGGCACCATCTTCCTGTTGTTCACCCTAACTCCCAGAGCTGGCAGTGAGAGCCAAGCAGCCACACACGTGCTGCAGCCTCTCTGGGCAGGGATGCAGCTGAGCCAGGGGAGTAAAACCTCTCATGCTGAAGGAGCCCTGTGCCCTGCAGAGTCCCTGCCCCAGTGCAGCCCCCGCAGCCCTGGTACTGCTCACCCAGCACATGGCTCCTGGGCCATGTCCCTATCTGCAGACAAATCCCCCTGGTGCCCAGGACCCACAGGCAAGGCTCCATGCTGCCCATGGGGCCAGGGCAGTGCTGCTCTCAGTGGGTTCCCACCAGCACAAGGTCATACCCAGATAAGCCCATTCCTTAAATTGTGCTAAGTGTGCTTTAGTCACAGTAGTTACTAAGTAGGCAGCTCCTGTTGGGTCACAGTGTTTGTTGGCTGCATTTCTTATCTCTTTACTTCACTGGGCTTTGGGAACATGTTAGTACAAACCATGGCTCTGTGCTTTGCCCTGGCACTGATGGCCTTGCTCTGTTGGGGGAGCTGCCTTGTGGAGAGGATCAGGGAATACATCTCTCTCTCCTTACCCAGGACTGGTGTGGGTGGCTTTGTTGTGCAGGCTCATGAGGTTCCTGCTCACCCTTACATGGTCTGTTTAAAACTGCTAATTAACAACTGGGGGTTTGTGGCAGCAATTTACAGTCTCTGCAGGCAGCTCCTCTCAAGTGTGAGGGCAAGATATCTATTCAGGGAAGATCCTGTGAACTACCCAAGAAAGTGGACCAGCACAGCTGAAGACATCCAACACTTGAGAGAAAGTGGACCAGCACAGGTGAAGGCATCCAACAATTAAGTCGTGCTGGAGATCATCCACAGTCATCTAGATAATGATGATGTCTCCAAGAGATCCAGAGGGTGTTCTGTGCACACAGGCTGTGTGGAGGAAGGTGATTCAGAGTGCCCCAGTGTAATTCTGGCAGCTTGGCACCAATGTATTGTCCAGGTATGAAAACACCAGCTTTGAAGAAAACACCTTCTTGCCTCCAGAACTTTGATGAAATATCTGTCCCTCCTCATGCCTATAAGCCAGTGCCTTGGCTGTCAGGGACACCCCAAGAAGTCAGTCCCCTCCTGCCCTGGTCAGAGGAAGAATGAGCCCCAGATGCATGTGCTGTACTCTGTTTCTTCTTGCCTAAGCAGGAGAGGACAACAAGCAGTGGGATGGTGAACGCAGCTTTAAGCAGAAAGCCCATGTATGAGATGTGAGAGGGAAGAGAGCTGTTAAGAAGAAATCCCAAGAAGGCTGCCAATATAATTGCTGTAGAGACACAAGAAGGCAACCATCTTCTAGAGCAACCACTATGAGTGCTTAAGCCCTACTTCCCAGAAAGCAGCTGGATAACCTGCTGATGGGAAGTAGAGAATAAATCCTCTGCTTTCCTTAGCTTCTGCATGCAGCTTTTGCTTTATTAATCAGCCTTTATCTCGACCCACAAGTTCTTTTTCATCTTACTTTCTCCCTGTCCTATCCTGCTGAGGAAGGCAGAGCAGCTTGGTGGGTAACTGGTGTCCACCACAGATGCCAAACAGGTTGTTGTCCAGCTCAGCAAGACAAGCAGACTGCACAGCCACTGGGAGCCAAATCAGACCAGGCACATCCCTACTTAGGTGGGCAAGCAACTCCACCAGCTGCCAGCACCCACACATTACCCTGGAGGTACACGGGGGCCCCTTGAGCACAAGCACGGTCATCTGGGGTCACTGGCCATGTAGCATCTTTGGCTGAGCTGCAGGGACGTGCTGCCCTCCCTAAGCCCTGCAGGCAGCATCCCCTGAGGATTACGTGTTTGCCAGGCCTGACAGGGGTGGTGCAGGAAGGCAGAGCATGGCACAGTGCTGCAGCAGAGCACTATGCCTCTGTTGCCTTGGCAGGATCTGTCGTGGTGGCTCTTTCTTGTTCAGGATCAGGGCTCGCCCCTTACATGCTAAATCAGATCCCTAATCAATAAATACTGGCAAATTGGATTGAATGGCTGCCAGGCAAAAAGAACTTGCCAGGGACAAGTGTGCCATGCTCAGAGGCTCACTTCAGCAATGCATGGTCCTGACAGAGCTGGCGTGGGGATCTGGACTGGTTTGGAGGCATCTCCCAGTGGGTGCTGCAGGCTGTGTCTGTCACCGGTACCAGCAGCATCCTGCACTTCTGCCCTGGTGCTGCTGTGTACAGTGGTGCCCCAAATGCACATCCCTGGAGCTCCCACATTTTCCCCAGGCTGCCCTGGTCTCCTACTGCCAACAGCCTCAATCTTGGGCTCTTGTGCCCACCCCCTCCTCACCCCGCTAGGCTTCCCTTGTTCCCCATCCCTTCTGACAGATCACTGAGGCCAGTATTAATATAATCCCTGGCTTAATTTAAATCCTCCTCCCATCTCATGCTTTCCCGGGGAGAGAAGGGAATTGATGCACTTTTGTGGCACCCACTCAGCCCTGGAGCTGATGCAGGATCCAGATGGCCAAAAGCCCCGGATGTCCATACAGAGGTCCCTGCTCTTCCCTCCTGGAGAAGGTGTCCAAGGCATGTTGCAGCCCCCGTGAGATGTGTCCCCAAGTTTCAAAGGTGTATTCTCAGTGAACACCAGGCACTATTAGGAAGAAGAGTTTATGACGCCAGCTACAGGGGAACACAGAAGTGGCTGCTGATCCCCTAAACCCCTCTGCAGCCACCTGGGGGTCCGCTTTCCCCCTCCCTCTGCTCTCACTGTCTGGGCGAGGCTGGTGTGACCTTGCCACAATATTCCCCTTCAACTCTCTGTAATATATATGTAATATGTTTATATTAGCTGTTCTTCCCCAGAAACCTTCTTAAAGACGTTCTCGCTCCTGGTCCTGTGGGCAATTGTGAGGGTGGGGGAGTCTTGCTCTTTCGTGCAGCTGTCACTGAAGCGACAAAGTGGGGACGGGAGGACTATGAGAGGAGCGACAGGGGCAGGCAGTGAGGGGGCACAGGCAGGACTGTGAGGGGAGTGACAGGGAAGGGCGGTGAGGGGCTGCGCTGCGACATGTGGGACTGTGAGGAGACACAGTGACAGGAGATCGGGGAGTGACAGGGACTGGCATTAAGGGGGCTGCGGGGGGCAGGGGACATGCGGGGACTGTGATGAGAGTGACAGAGGGGACTGCGAGGCGGCACAGGTGGG
>VXAX01002449.1:46968-113861 GCA_013399835.1 Leptocoma aspasia
GGCGGCCGGAGGGCGGTGAGGGCGAGGTAAGGGCGGGCCCGGCGCCACCGCCCCCGGCCGGGGCACCCGCGGAGGGAGGCCTGGAGAGCCGCCCGTTTACCCCGGCCCGTGCCGAGGGGGCCTCTCGCGGGTTCCGCTCCTCAGCTGCGGTCTCCTCCCTGGCCGCTCCCGTGGGGCGGGATGGGACCGCCGGAGGGTCTCGCCTCCGCCGAGCCAGGGCTTGGGGAGCAGGGGGGAGTCGGACCCGGCGTGCCCACCCCGCTGTTGGTACCTGCACACAGGTTCCCTGCGAGAGCGGGTCGGCCCTGCTGCAGTGGGGTTCAGCCTCCGGAATAGCTCGCAGCGGGGCCGGCGATGTCAAGGCTGTGACACGGCTGCCGGCAGCGCGCTGACCTGCAGGCTCTGGAGCTGCCCGACATAACCTATTAGTCATTTTTAAAAAGAGTCACTTGCTAACAGAGCATTTCTAAACAGAAATTCTGCTCGGGGCTGATGGCCTGTGCCAGGAGGGAGCTTTGGTGACAGTGACTGTCTTAAACATCCCTCAGAAAAGTTTGGAAAAGGAGCAAGGGTATTGAACAGCTCACCTGCTCATGGGGCAGGATTTCCCCTAAGCCATGGGGACTGCAGTTCCTTTTTGTCTCTTCTGACATTTGCGTTTTGGTCTTTGCTTTAGAACTACTGGGTGTCACCCTGCGCCTCAAATAGCCCATCAGGTTAGCTCAGCTGTGCTTGGTCTGAGGTGTTTCTCTGCAGGGAAGTGAAATTTGTGAGCCTTTTCTGCAGAAAGTGCAGAAACTCACTTAAGGCAGAAGTTTCCTGCTTTTGGCTTTGTGGTAAGCACTGTTTGCAAGGGCTGCAAAAAGAGCAGAATGAAGGTTGAACAGGGCCCCCCGAGGTTAAGGCAGAAAGCAGGGTTTGGCCTGGAAGGAGTAGGAGTGCTGATCTGAGCAGTGCCACACACTTCTGCTTCAGTGGATTGGAGATGTCATCACTAAGCAGTGCTACTCATCCACACCCTTCCCAGGAATGTTTGGTAGCAGGTGTAAGCAAGCTCTCTGTCTTTTCATACCAGGCTGTTACCAGCTGGCTCACTTTCCTGGTTAGTAGATTCAGGTGCATGCTCAATCCTCAAATCAGATTCCAGGGTGTGTGAGTAGGCAAGACAAGCAGGTCACAGTTATTATCATCCCCTGGATTAAGGGGAGACACAGGATCCACAGCCTGTGCTCTCATGTCAGAGCTCCTTCAGTTTGTTCTGTTCTTACCTGGGGTTCAGCATGCACAGTGTACTGGCTTTGCCCTGGCCAGGAATGGGCTGTGTTCCATTTCACTCAGGGCAAGGGAAAGTCCTCAGTGCTTTGTTCTTGTTGTTTTACTCCAGCCATCAGTACTGCACGTGCAGGTTCCTAGAGCTCTGCTGGTGTCCTTCCATCCTCAATCAGTGTCACAAACCGAAAGACAGTGAGGGCAGCCCTGGTAACCTTGATGACTGATGTTTGTTTTTTAGTGACTGATACACTGGAGAAAGGTGTTCTCTGGACAGTCCTGGAGACAGAGCAGGTACAGTACAACAGCCAAACAAACCTCTTACTCCATGTCAGGCCTTTACCTTAGCCTGCAGAATGTCCATGGGAGGGAGAGGATGCATTGGCACTTGGCCTTGGGGGTGCTGACTAAGGAACCTGTGGTGTCTGGGTTGTTGCAATGTGAACTTGCAGCTGAGCCTGAGCAAACTGGGCTGTGGCAGGCATTACCAGCAAAGAGCAGCTGGTCCTGTGCCTGGGAAACCCCTTCTGAGCCACAGAGATCACGCGCAGCTCCGTGGCAAGGTGAGTCAGCATCCTCAGGGTGATTAAGAACTGGCTTGACAAATTACTTGGATTGATATTAGACCTGCACATCTATTACATCCTTCCAGTAGAGCAAGACAGAGAGGAGAAATTATTTAGCTGGTGATGGTGCAGTGGAAAGGAAAACCTGGTGATGGCCACCTGTGGTGATTTTGCTGTTTCTCACAGCCTCATAGGATGCAGGCCCAGAGACATGTTTTAAGTAGTGATGATGTGTTTGGAAAAACTGGACAAGCTTTCTGATACAGAGTTTTCACCAAAAGTGGTGTAATTGATACTAAACTATCAACAGTTGTTTTTACCTTGCACTTAAAGTGCTTATATGTTGCATCCATTTTGGATCTGATGGAGGACTTGAGTGCCAGAAAGCTTGTCCAGTTCCCAGCTCTAAACTCTCTAATAAGAGATATTAGGATAATAAGATCTCTCTAAAAAGAGACATCACCTCTTATATATGAAACTTCAGAAACAAGGATGGAAATACCATATTCTGTTCTTCTGCAGAACCCACAAGTCAAATGGCTGTTTTGTACTATTTCTGAACCCTGCAGATTGCCTTGGTACCCTGCCCCTCCGTCCTGCTGCAATGAGTGGGAAGTCCTTGCTCCTAAAGGTCATTCTCCTTGGAGATGGTGGAGTTGGGAAGAGCTCGCTCATGAATCGGTACGTCACCAACAAGTTTGACTCGCAGGCGTTCCACACGATTGGGGTGGAGTTCTTGAACCGGGACCTGGAGGTGGATGGGCGTTTTGTGACCCTCCAGATTTGGGACACTGCGGGACAGGAGAGGTTCAAGAGCCTGCGGACGCCCTTTTACCGGGGAGCAGACTGCTGCCTGCTGACCTTCAGCGTGGATGACAGGCAGAGCTTTGAGAACCTCAGTAACTGGCAGAAGGAGTTCATCTATTATGCTGATGTGAAGGACCCTGAACACTTCCCATTTGTAGTCCTGGGCAACAAAATAGACAAACTGGAGAGACAGGTGAGCACAGAGGAGGCCCGGGCCTGGTGCATGGAAAACGGTAACTATCCATACCTGGAGACTAGTGCCAAGGATGACACCAATGTAACAGTGGCCTTTGAGGAAGCCGTGCGACAGGTGCTGGCGGTGGAGGAGCAGCTGGAGCACTGCATGCTGGGCCACACCATTGACCTGAACTCCAGCTCCAAATCAGGCTCTTCCTGTTGTTGAGAGTGGCTGCTGCTTTGGGATCCAGCTCAAGCCAGTGGCTGGATCGGAACACACCTGGGCAGCCCTGGGGCACTCTGAGGAGAGTGGCCACAAGGACAAGAGGTGGTTTGCTCACTGGGGAGCAGCGGCCTCACCATCTGAATCCTGCCTGGAGTTTTCAGGCACAGAGCATGTATCTGCAGGAGGGAGCTGTTAACAGAGCATGTGAGCATAGTCTTGCTTCCATCTCTGCCTGTTTTAGCAGGTTTAAAGGGCTGAGTTAAAGTCCTTTAAATTCCCTAAAGACAATAGGGATTTGTTCTGTACCACGAACTGCCTGCAGAGCAAAGCTGAGAGCATCCTAGACACTGAAGTATTTTAGTCCTGAAATAATAAAAAAAAATAGACCCACTCATGACCATACTGCCAAAGGAAATCCCACTCAACATACTGAAGGAAACCTGTCATAAAGACTCTGGCCCATATGACTGTGAGAAAGCCAAATACTAGAGTGGCTGGGATGTGTGTCTGTTGTTTGGGACAAGTGCATTGTGTCATGAGGCTGAATTGTGATGAGAATTGTTAGAGCTCTGACCTGAAGCAATGTAGGAAGGAGCGATGGGCCTGTGTTTGAATGTGACAGCATTGTTTCTTCATAGCTGCCTATTTCTGGTCTGTTTTTCCTCACCTCTAACTTTGTCTTGTGTGAGTGTTATTTTTTGGAGAGACTGTCTGCTTGTTGTTTAATACATGTTTCCTTGTCTGTTGTGGAAGCTCAGCCTTGAAGCCCTGGGTGAAAAACACTGGTGTGGATGCTCGCTGGGTCACATGAAGGGGTTACTCAGGAGATCTGGAGTGTGACACTTCAGCTGGTTTCTGTCACAAGTAATCACTGTGTTCAGGTGATGTGCTCTAGCAGACCAGATGGCAGGGGGGTGGGCTGTCTCCTAGGTGTGCAGGTGGTTGGGGGCCTCATGCGTGGTCAGCTGTTAAACCCACTTGCTGTCCAGCACCAGTGACCACTGTGCCTCATTAGCTGGCAGAGCCATGCCTTCAGTTCCTCTAGCATGGATGTTCCCATCTGAATGCTGCAGCATGGAACCATTCACCGGTTGTGTCAGGCATGGTGCTGCAGGCACAGTTAGCCCATGCCATCGGCCCTTGATCCCTCATGGGAAATTCAGGATGTTTTATCTGTAATTCCTATGACAGATTGGTCAAGTGGCTGCTTGGTTAACTGACTGCTGTGTTCAGTCCAGTGGGGAGAAAGCTGCACCACTTTCTCTGTTCAAGGTGGCTGAAAAATGGGTATGGGGGGCTCAAGGAACCTTCTAGAAGGGATGCCAGCCTTTGCTTCCCATCTCCTGCCCTCTGCTAGGTGTTAGTCCCAGGCTGGCTGTGTAGCAGAGATGAGCTTGCTGACTGCTGTCTTTGCCATTCAAACCTCGTGCCCTGCAACCTCCCGTGCAAGCATTTGGCCAAAGCTGTGACTGCCCACAGGCACGTAGGAGCCTGCCCTGAACACGTATCCACTGGCTGCTGGGTGTGATTCCCACTGTCATCAGCTGCTGGGGGGTAAATTTGGTAGCTGAAATCAAGCAACCATCCTTTAAGCTGTGCTTTAGAGCAGGGCAGTCTCTGCCCTGTGCTGGCAGCTTGTCCCCATCATGGCAGAGTCTCTGAGCATGCAGAGCATGAGTATTCCCCCATTTCCTCTGGGGTAACCCAGGGAGATCTTGTCCTTCTCTGTAGGGCAACCATGTGTGGAAGGGACTGGAGTATTAATGCTTTAGGGGGATCTAATTTCTAGTGAATGCTATCTAGGCAGCTCTTGCAGTCTCTGGAAAAACAGGTCCCTTAAGGAGAAGGTTCTGCCTCTGGAGTTGAAAGAGATTTTTACTCCAAGGATGTTATTGTTACTGTTTATTTAACTATGTCTGACCTCCTGAGGCCTCTGGATTTTTCTTCAGTAGCACTGCTTGATATTTCCTTCAAAATCCCAGGCTCTGTGACTTAGGGTTCCAGTTTCCATCCCTGAACAGGCTCATTCCCTGGAGCTGGTTTGTACAGGGGCTCAGGCCAGAACAGACTCCAGCCCCCCTGTGCTGGCCGACCCCGCCAGGGGGGCTGTTGAGGGAGCTCCCTGCAGGTGAAACTGCCACTTCCCCATGAATCTCCTGGGATCTGTGTGAGGACTGGCACCTCCTATGGAAGAGGGCAGATATTCAGCATGCCACAGTGCAGGAGGCACATGTGCAGCTGTTTGCAGCACCCTGTGCATGTCAATGCTGGTAGCTAGAGCTCAAAAGCCTCATTGTGCACGTTACACAGCACCTTTTATTTCTAACAGACATTGGATCATTGACTTTTTTATATTAAAACCCTCATATTAGGCTTACGTGAATTTTTTTAAAAGGTAGAGTATAATATATTTCAATTGTTTTATTTATTTTCAATGAAACGCACAATTCCCAAAGGAGCCAGGATTCTGAACTCTGTTGCAGGTTCAGTGCCAACAGCCATCCCTTCCCCTGTGTCCACTCGTGCTGCTGCGGTTGTTGCTATTGCTACAGAACTGGAATTGTAAAACCAAAATTCTACCTTTATTTAAGCAAATAAAACATGGATGTATTCAAGTGAGTTTGGGAAGTGGCTGCCTTCTTGGTTTATCAATGTTCAAGTCAGTTTTTGTTCTTCTGTGGACTGGTTAGTTTCAGCATCTGGCAGAGAGAAGTCACTGAGGGATCAGAGGGACAATTCTTTGTGTACCTACCTGAACCAGGAGCTGAAGGATCAGAACTCAACAGCTGAATCCAGTGACGGGTTTTGTCTTTTCATGAGAACCAGAAAGCAGTTTCAGAACAGAAATATTCCACATGGTTTCCTTCTGTCACTACATCTTAAATTCTCAGCCTGGGCTCTCAGCAGCAAGTCCAGTACTTTCCTGTGAATTCTTCCGGTGATCTTGGAACTGGTTCCTCGGGCTCCAGGGGGTTTTAACCAGGCATGATTTCCATAGGATGCTGAGAAGGAAATCAGCATATGGGGACTGTTCTCTTTTGCTGTCCTGCCAGGATGGCTGGTTATTTTGGGAGACTTCTCTGTGTTTGCAGAGCCTGTGCCTGCTGTTTCTTTTGGCAGAATGTTTAGTTTATTTTCCTCCCAGGTCTGCTTGCACTATCCATGATTCCAGGAGGCAGTGTAGGGTTCAAAGTCCTTGGAAACTGTGCATTTTAAATATGGGCTGGAGTATCTGGGGTCTTCCAACATCTTATTTCAGACATTTCAAAAGGCAGCTGAAAACACAGTCAACACTGGTGGGAGATGGCTCTGGCCTGGGGGCGTTGCAGGGTTTGGGTGCGGCTGCCTCATGTCCGGAAGGGTCTGTCTGAAGGCACCAGAAACTGCTGACTCTCCTGGTGTGAGGTGTTTGTAAGGAAGTGCAGGCAGGGGCAGGAGTCATAGAGAGGCCATTCCCTCATTCTCCACTTTCCCACTGTAAGCTGTGGCAGAGGGCTCAGTAGGTTTTGTCATGGGTGGGGGAGAGGATGGGTCCCTGGAGGCCAAAGGAGTGTTTCCAAAGGGAAGCAATGAGTTGCCTCTGTGTGGAACAGATACTGTAGCATATCCCAGTGTGTTTGGAGAGGAAGAGGGATGAGGAGTGTCCTGATCCCATTCATCTTTCTCTCCCACAGCCCTCTTGAGGATTCTGCTGCTCTGGGCCAGGTAGTGCCCCTGAAAGGCCATGCAGCTGCTTGGTGGTGGGCTAAGGAAACTGGATTCTCCTCAAGAGCCACTCTCTGAGGAGTGCCAGTGGCTGCAGATGCCCTGGGACTGTTCCCTGGTGACCAGGGGTGTTCTCTGAGTGCAGCTCCTCCTCAGCTCTGGGACTGCTCCTCAAGGCAATAAACTGTGAGGAAATTCATGGGATCTCTATATACAGCATATTCTTGTGTGATTTTGAGGTCAAGCAGAATGAATAAAGAGTTAAAATGCCCCTTTAGGAGCCTCTGAACCCTGCTCCAAGCTCCAGTTCCAAACAGGGGCTTGAGGACAGCTCTGACACTGGGGCACTGGTGTGTTCTCCTTTGGACTAAGGAACACTCCACACTGCCCAGGTGAGAGGTGATGGCAGCTCTGTCAGTGCTTCTCTGAAGGCCACAGGTGAGTCAGAGTCCCTTGGCAGGGAGATTGGGCTGATCTGTGATGGTGGATTACCTGCTGAGGTGATTGATTGCTCATGCAAAAGCAATCAGAGATGGACAGAGATATCCTCTGGCCTCAGTGCTTCCATGGCTGGTGCAGCAGCTTGTTCCTTGTGACTTCCTGGGGGCTGATGCACATGGCCACATGCAGGTACAGGACTCCTGGAACAGCTTGCTTGGAGAAGCTGTGGCTGCCCCATCCCTGGAAGTGTTCAAGTCAGGCAGAATGGAGCTCTGAGCAACCTGCTCTATTGGAAGTTGTCCCTGCCCATGGCAGGCGGTCGGAACTAGATGATTGTTAAGGTCCTTTTGAGCTCAGGCCATTCTGAGACTTGTGATTGTGATTGTGATTCTGTGAGCCTCCACTTACTATTCCCTCCTCATCTTCAGATATCCCCCTGGCAGATGGAGAGAAAGCAGCTGGGTGCTTGAGCAGATGCAGGTGGGGACTTTAGCAGGGCGGGTGGGTGTCAGTATCATGCCACGGCCTTGGCAGGCAGAGCTCCTTTGACGGGCATGGCTTATCCAAAACACAGCTCTGTACTAGCCACTGTGAAGAAAACTGCCCTAACTGAAACCAGCACATCATCCTACATCATCCTACACAGGCTTTCCAGGGCTCAGTCTGAATCCGTGCTAAGAGAAGTGAGCCTTTGGTGGTGTTTTTGGTGTGTCCTGGTGGGCTCTCTGTGTTCCGGAGGCTCAGGGGAAGGGTCCCCGGGAAGCACCGTCAGCCGGGGCCGGTCAGTGCAGGGACGAGGACCGGGGCTGCGGGGGGAACCGGGGCTCGCCGCCGCTTGCCTCGCTGCCCGAGGAGCCGCTGCATCCGACGGCCGCGGGGAGGAGCCGCAGGACCGGAGATGCACGCCCGGAGAATCGGGGATGCGGAGGCGGCCATCAGCCCTTCGCCCTTGGGGGCTGCCTGAGCGCAGGGCTGGGGGCCCATGGTCATCACCAACACCCCCTGGCTGCCGCCATCCCCTCCCCTCTCTTTTCCTCTCCCCAAGGCACACAGGGCCGTCTCCCGGGGCGGCAGGGCACAGGATGGAGGGATGGGAGTTGCCTCACCTTCTTGCCAGCAAACCAGCCCATGGGACTTGCTCCAGGGTCCCTTTCTCTGGTCCAGCCTTTGTGGGAGCAAAGTACAGCCACATTTTAGCCGTCTAGACAAGGGAAAACAGGTGATTGCACTGGGTCCCGTGCTTGGAGCTCTCCTGATGGGCTGGTTTACAGAGATGTGGTTTGGTATGAGGCAGAGCTTATTCCCTGTCTTTTCTCAGCTAGTTCCTGGAGGGCGCTGGGTGCCCAGGAAAGGAGCTCTGAGGGCAGGTCCCATGTCCCCAGGTGGGGTGACAACGGGGCATGGCCAAGGGCACACCTGATGATGCTACAGGTGTCCTTTGGCCCTCGGACTTGCCCAGCACGCTGGCCTTGCTGGCTGCTCTCACACGCCACCTCGCACTTGCTGTCCCCAGCCCGCACCCCGGCCGGGGGGGCACCAGTCTCTGCCAAGGGAAAGAGATGGTGTTTTGTTCCCCAGCTCGCTCCTGCCCAGCGGCTGATTGTGCACACACAGGACCCTTTCAGCATGGGGAGAGGAGGGTGATGGCATCTGGGAATGCAGGGAACAAAGGGCCCCATTGATGCTGGCTGCAGCCCCATGGGTTTCTGTCAGCCAGGGCAAGGCTGAGCTGTGCCAATGAGCTGGGGCAGCAGCAGTGCATGAGCTAAACCTTCCCTGGCCAGGCTGCACGGGCAACTTTGCTGCCTGTTCAGAGGGGGCTGAAGCCAGGGAAGAGAGGAGGGAGTGGGATTTGGGCTAGAGTCCCATTTAGGAAGAGTAGTGGAAGTCCCACCCTGCCACTCCTGGGCATGTGGCTGTGCCTGAAATCTGCATTTTTGGACAGACCCGTGGGGCTGGGAGCATCCATCTGTAGCCTCACTCCCTGGAGGCCCCTGAGCACAGCTCCTGGGGACATTTCCAAGAGAAACAACATTCGAATCAATAATTTTTGAGCAGCTGCTGTGGAAAGATGCACCTAAGGTTTTCTGGGGCAGAAAGGCAGCAGCCGATGCCCTCCCACGCACCAGTGCTGTGCACACAGTTAACAATCCTGCAGCACACGGCATCACAGAGACACAGACAGGAAATGTAGGGCTCTGTGACAGTCCAGTGTGCCCGTGTGCCTAAACAGACCATCCTGTTCCACACAGGGCTCTCTGCAAGCGAGGCAATCACCCACCCTGCATGGCTCTGGACATGTTCATCCCACACATGCTGCCTTAGTGCCAGCCAGCTTGGCTTGAGATGTCCTGTTAGTTTTGTTGTGGTTTTGTTGTGCTACATGAGGAGACATAGCAGAGGCTGTCAGCACGTGGGCTGTGTGTTAAAGGGCAGCAGCACCACCAAACACAAGCAAGTAGCAGCTACAAGACCCCAGCTTTCCTCCGGGTGGCTGGAGGAGAAATAAGAGGTTTTAAGGGCCCCCCCCACAGCTGGGAACAATGATTTTCAAATCAGTTATGAACTTTGTGGCTGGAGTGGGCAGAGCCCTGCAGGGGCTGCTGGCCCACACAGGGGTCAGCAAGTACTGCTCCTCTGAGACCTTCTCCTCTGCAGCCTCCCCTTTTTTTTTCTTGTGGGGGCAGGAGGTGGGAAAGCCAGCACAACAAATGGACAGGCAGACATACATCTTGTTCAGAATGTTCTTAATTTTAATGTATTTTCTTTAATTTTTATAAAATACATCCTGTAAGATAAGTCTTTAAAAACTTGCTCCTTTTTATTGCTGGTTAACAAGTTGAAATTCTAGATCAGAAATGAAGGAAACACTTTCAGTTGATTAACTCTTTTTGTTTGTGTGTGTGTGTGTGTGTGTGTATGTGTGTGTGCGTGTGTGGGGTCTGGGGACAAGGGCGGGAAGGAGGACCTGGTTATTTTTTTGTTAAATGGATATGAAAAAAACCCCCAGCAAACCCCCAAGAGAGATAGCATTGATGTGAATTTCCAGATCTTGACTGGTTTCTCCCCACCCTGCCACTCCTTCCGGCATCTCCCCCCTCCCCATCCCATGTGCGTTGGTAGCCTGGCCAACCTATTTCAGCATTCCCAGTGGCAAGGATCCTTCAAATGTACTGCTCAGCAGATCTGCCTCCTTGTCCTTGCCCCTGCTGAAACCAGCACTTAAAAATATATATAACAACATTACAGACATGGAAAAAAAAAAAAAGGAATCCATGCAAGATGGAGATACAGTCTGCCACTGAAAGTAGTTTCTCCAATAAATAAACACAAAGATTAGCACTAAGGAGAGAGGCAGGGAGAGCAAAACAAATCACCAGTTGTCAGGGAGAACTGAAAACAGCACTTCTGCAGGTCTGGCTGGTCCCATGCTACCCAGCCAGAGAGCTTTCCTCCAGTTGGAGAACAGTCATGGAGGAGAGGTCTCCACCCAACCCCTTCCTCCCCTACCCCTCTCCATGGGAAAAGACTGGCACCAGTAAGGATCTGGATTGCAGAGACGGCACTCTGGCACCCTGTGACCCCCAAACCGCCTCCTTTCCTTCCCTCCTCATTTCCTTCATGGGTTTCACCTGGAAGCGAGATGTTGCCAGTCCCTCCCACCCTGGCAGGCACAAGACAGCTGTCCTGACTTGCAGGAAAAAAAGTGAGAGGACGAGGGGGACAGAAGGAGGGGCGGTTACATTTGACAAGGGGGAGAAGCGAGCCGAGCTCTCCGGTGCAGCGGAGGTTAGAGAAGCAGACGTCACCCCAGAGAAGAGCACCATTGTGAAGGGCACTGGCAGGGCAGGCAAGGCACGCGGTCCCGACGTTATCCCCTGCCTACGGAGGGATGGCTCTGGCTTTACTCTCCCAGGGCTTGGTGCAGAGGTGTCCCCCCCTCAGTCAAACCTATTTGCTGCCTCTCTGCTGCCTGGAGAGTAAAGCCAAGAGTCCCCCTTGTCTACAGAGACACCAAACTCCTTTAGGCTTTAATAGGGGCAGCTGGGTTAGGGCTTTATCAGCATTGGGATCAGCACTCTCTTCTCCACACTGGGAAGATCCTTGCCCTGAACTCCCTTTGCTGTGGCTGCAGCAGGCGATTTAGGTTAAATTCATCTTTCTCTGCTAAGGGAAAAAAAATCCTTCTCTTATTCTCCATCCATGGGTGGTGACAGCAGACAGCTCCAGGAGAGTTTTTAGCAATGGTACCAGGACTGGGCCAACTTCCTTTTCTCTCTTGGTAGCCTCTTGCTACTCATGGAGCAACCTACATGGATTTCTTCCTCCCAGGAGCTTGAAGGCCTTTGCTCATCCCTAGGCAACATTGGGACACTGGAGAAAGTCCCTCCTCTTCTCTGGCTGGTTTTGATGGGCTTGGCTCTAGAGCGAACCAGTTATGGATGAGCAACGAGAGAAAAGTGCATGAAGAGGCGTCCATTGGTGGGAAGCTCTCCTTCCTGGTCACGCTTAGCACAATGGATGCGAGGGAGGAAGAGGAGGGGAGTCATCAGCGAAGGCAGAGTTAAGGCAGGAGACCTGGTGTCAGGTGGCTGCAGTGTTAAAGCCTCGGGGTTAGACAAAAGAAGGGTGTTTGGTCTGGCTGGGCTCCGCCATGTGGGCTAGAACTTGGTACCTCGGCCCATCAGCCTGAGGACTGCAAAGTTGTAGGTGGCAGCGATGATGAAGGTGACCTGTGGGTGGGAAAAGAGTGAGCAAAGGGGCAGCCCCCAGCCCCACACCCCAACAGAGCAGTGTCCTGCAGAGCCCCACAGTCCAGCTGCACCGTCAGGACACTGCAGCGTTATGTCACTGGTGTAAAGCAAGAGGAGAGCCAGGAACAGGCTGGGCACTCCGTGCATTGGCAGCAGGACCTCTCCCTGGCGGTCTGCTAAAGCCTCTCCAGATCCCCTCCTGCAGCCACCTCTACCTTATGGCCTGGATTCACCATCTGCACTTACGTGCCAGAAAACGACACGAGCACAGGCTCTGTCCCATCCATGCCCACCACCTTCGCTGTCCTTTTCCCCCACATCTTTGCCAGGCGGAGAAGAACGGCTGGGCAGGGGGAGCACTGACTCACCAGTGAGACCAGCGTGGCTGCTGCCCCCACGAAGGCTGCGATGAAGAGGTGGAAAGTCATCTGGAACTGCAAGGGAAGAGGAGGGTGAGCTCATGGAGTCCCATGTGCTGCCTGGGGAGGGCAGAGCCAAGCTGTCCCACTGAGGAGAGCACACGTGAGGTGGCAGGAGTTACTCACCTCGCTGGTCTTGCAGATGGAGAGCAGGTTGGAGCCACACACCTTGCCAGGGAAAGCATTCCAGGGCAGGACACCTGTGGAGATGTGGGAGCCAGGTGAGTGGGGCGTGGCTGACAGCTGACTTCCTTGCTCAGCTTCCTGTGGCCACCTGCCACACACCCCCCAGCATTTCGGGGCTCTTCAGCACTTGTCCTGCTTTATCCCACCCAATGTGCCTGGCCCCTGCCCTCCATCCCCTCTCCTCTGCCCAGAGCCCTGGCTCCTGGATGGTGAACCTGGCACTCACCGTACATCCTGGCATCCGCACACAGGGTGCCAATGCTGGCCGAGGTCTTGGTGGGGTTGCCAATGGACTGGCAGGTGGTCCAAGTGTTAAAATAGATGTAGACAGGCACCGCAGAGCAGGCGAACACCAGGAGCCAGATGATGGTCAGGACGTAGGTAATGCCCACAAACTGCAAGGGGCAGGACAAAGCCAGGCAGGGCCATGGTTACCAAGTGGCCAAGGCCGCGGACAGGGGAGCGCGAGGTTCCCCAGGCAGGGGAGGGCGTGGGGCAGCTGGGGGACTGCGACGCTGCCTGCACCCAGCTCTGCACCACCTGCCAGACCCAGCGTGTCCCCAGGCAGGCAGCACAGGACAGCAGCCCAGGCTGGGGGCTCCTGCAACTCACAGGACCCAGATTCATGCCCCGCTGTTTGTGCATGGGGGTGACCAGCAGCAGCAGGATGGCTGCCACGTTTTGGGGCGGGGGGTAACCGTGGCCACGGCCAAGCAGGGTTTGGTCACTGTGGGAGGGCAGCTGCAAAAGCTGCCTCGACGTGTCAGTGTGGCTCTCCTGCCCTCCCTCCATGGTGCCACCCCAACCAGCCCCTGAGGGAACCACAGCCGTGCCCCTCTGCTCCCCCAGGCCACAAGATCCCTTTGCCAGCACTTTGTCATGGCTCCTAAGCACAGTGGAGTGGATGACCCCAGGAGTATCGGGTGCCACAGAGCTTTGAGCTGCCAGCACTGCAGGGATGCTCAGATTCTTCCTGCCTATGTTTAGACATGAAATAGTTTTATTAAACCTGGCCATTTGGGCTGCTTTGGTCCCCGGGAAACATGGCAGGCCTGGGGGAGGACAGCAGGGCTGTGCTTCCCTTTGGGATATCCCAAAACCCGGATGGCTGCAGCCTCCTGCCCTTTGGCCACACCGAGCGTGGTGAACCCGCTGGGGCGCGCGAAGGGGTGCCAAACCCCGGTTAAGATCACCTTGTCAGGATGTCCTAGCCACTTTCCCAAACAATGACACACCCGCTGCCACGAGTGAGCTCGCTGGGGGCCTCGCGCTCCCCTCCCTTTCGGGCCCCCAGTTACCGTTGCGCTGAGGCCCTTGCCGCAGATGGTGGTCCTGTAGTCCCCAAAGATTTGCCGGACGGCACCGGTGGTGTAGAAGCCTTCGGCCAACAGCAGGGCTCCATAGAGGAAGAAGAAGGCAGCTGTGCCATAGATGAAGTACTGAAAACCGTGGATGCTGTGGGGGAGAGCAGTGGGCAGGGGTGCTCAGGTGCCAGGGTGGTGCTGGGGGATTGTCCTGGCACTGCCACCCCAGTGGCTGCCCCATGCCAAGGGCAAACAGGGAACAAAGGCAGCGCTATAGGGGAGTGCTGGGACCCCTCCCTCTTGTTTGCCTTGGATGCAGCAGGTCCAGGGGGGGCCTCATTCATGGAGGACGTGGGCTCTGGCACCCCACTGCCAACACTTGTGTATGGCAGCCTGGCCGCTGCCACTTTCCCTGCCCACGCTGCCCAAGGGGACCAAACAGAGGGTGAAGCCACAAGAAGAGCAAGCTGGGGCAAAGCTGTGGTGAGCAAGGCTGCCATCGAGCCCCCCACATCCTCCATACCCACCCAGTGCAGAGGTCCAGTTCTACCCAGGACGCCTAGCACGGGTCAGATAGAAACTGGTGTGCAATGAAAACAAGTGGCCACTTGGACCTTGCCATGGAGCCATGGGCAAAGGCAGCTTGGGGTCTCCCTGGTGCCCGGGTGAGAGCCTGGCCCTGGCCAGCCCAGCCAGACACCTCAGCCTGGCACAGAGCAGGATGAAGCTGTGAAGGGCCCTGGTGTGAGGGGCTGCTCTGCAGCAGGCTACTTACACATCGATGAGAAACTCATAGTCCTGGTAGTTTTTGGAGAAGTAGGTCTCGATGAGCTGCTCGGTGCCTGTGAGGGCTTCGTGCCCACAGCCACAAAACAGCGCTACCCCAAAGAAGCACAGGCCAGTGGCAACCAAGGAAGCAAAGGGTGCCCCAATGAGACATCTGGCACAGCACTCCAGTAAACCTATGGAGAAAAGAGGTGAGGTGGGACGGGACTGCTGGGATAAGGATTGCTTGGAGCCTGCAGCTCAGGAGCATGAGTGCAGTGGGAGAAAGGTGCCTGGCAGGAGGAGGGAAACAGATAGAAGGAAAACCCCAGAAATGATCCATTGCAGTGCTGTAGAGCCAAACCCAGCAGCTCTGCTGAGAGCTCTCTAAGCAGCTCAGGAGCCCACCCAAGGGTGCCCAGGGATGGTGGCAGTGTGGGGCACGGGGGCTGTGAGGAGCTGAGGCGAGCCAGCCATGCTGACCCGTGACAAACAGATGGAAATAGAGCGTGAGGTAGCGTAATGCCAGTGGGACCTGGCAAACAAGCTGCTAATGGGCTCCCCACTGCCACCACAGTGGCCATGCCAGCTGCCTGCAGTTTTATTTTGCCACTGAAGATGGAGGGAAACCCAGCACCTCCACAGAGACAAACCCCAAGATCCAGCAAGGTGGCCCTGCTTGGGGCAGCACAGAAGGAGCCAGCACACACCCCGAGGACTCTGGACGTCCAGGTGGCACCCTGGGCACTTGTCCCTTGCCTGGCACCCCGCAGGCAGCTCAGGCTGCAGCTGCCCCTTTATGCACGGCAGATGTGCTTGTAGGAAGGAGCCGTGTTAGTTCCACAAATGACAACACTTGTGTAATAGGTTTAGTCCTGCAGGGACCTGCGTGTGGGCAGAGAAAGCAAGGACACACGGCAGTGTGCTGCTTGGAGTGCCTAAATGCTGGATTTTTTCAGCAGTGAGGCCATGGGCACCTGCTCCTTCTGCACGTTGGGGCTCTGACGTGCAGGAGTGTTGGCTCAGTTTCCCAGTGGGCTGGCTTTGGAGGTGCCCAGCCAGCTGCTCTCCTGCCTGCTTTTGGGGCACACAGCCAGATGGGTTTGCATCCACCAGCATTTGGCTCCAGCTAAGCTGGGACAAGCTGCTGCCCTGGCTGTGTGACACCTGCACACAGGGAAGCTGCTCCCCTTCCCCAGGACGTGGGCTCTGGCACCCCACTGCCCAGGGCACAGTGGCTGCCTGGGCACATCCCATCTGGGCACAGAATTTCTGCCTTGATTGCCAAAAAGGCACCCACACCAAACCCACACTCCCTCCACAAACCCCACAGTGCTTATCTCCTCCCCAAGAAGACAAGAAAGCCGTGGGGTCCTGGCCAGTTCTCCCCTCCCCACTGGGAGCAAGGTTGCGCAGTGGCACCGAGGACAATGGGGGATTGTCCTGGCACTGCCACCCCAGTGGCTGCCCCATGCCAAGGGCAAACAGGGAACAAAGGCAGCGCTATAGGGGAGTGCTGGGACCCCTCCCTCTTGTTTGCCTTGGATGCAGCAGGTCCAGGGGGGGCCTCGTTCATCCTGGCCAGCACTGCTCCCAGCCTCACAGGGACACACAGGGCTTGGCCCCTTGCTGGGCCAAACCTGCCTTTCCTGGTTTTATTTTTGGCCACCTGGGAGATGGCACAGAGGTGCCCGCTCTGGGGCAGTGAACAGCTCCATTCCCAGGGGACTGCGAGTCCCGGGGTGAGACAGGGCCCGACAGGCTCCCTGCCACAGCCCCTCTGCTTTGGGAAGCTGCAGTGGGGAAGCCTGGGGAGGGGAAAGGAGGGGAGAAAGAGCCCTTGTGCCACACAGTCCTGAGCCTTGTACCCAGGCTCCGCTGCTGCCAGCCCCAAACAACGTGCTGCAGACAGCAGGAGGAAGCAGGGGGCCAGCAGCACGAGGCACCCCTGGGAAGCCCCGATACCCCACGGGTACACTGGTGAGTATTAGCTCTGCTGTATCAGCAGGGAAACTGAGGCACCAGGTGTGTCTCCGTTTTCCCAAGGCTGCTGGCGTACGAGTGGCAGGAGCTGTGACAGGCTCAGTGCCCTGCCTGCACCTCGCAGCTCCTGCCAGCCCAGGCAGGAGGTCTCATCTCTCCCATCCATGCGGTGAGGGCTGGGGTCGGACAGGCTGTGGGGATGGCATCTGCCCCCACAGACAGCACATGAGTGCACGGGGACAGAAAACTGCCTTGGGAAAGAAAACATCATCCTTGCCATGCCAGGACATCCTCCCTCGGCAGCTCCTGTGGCCAGCATGGGCACACCGGGGTCGCCAGGACCTCACCTGTGCCAGGGGAAAGTTTCAGTGGGCTCTGCTCTGGGATAAGCTCCCCAGAGACACCAGCAACAGCTCCCCAGGTGGTCCCCACCCTCACCTCATACTCACCCATGGTGCTGGACTTGGCCAACTCCCCTGACCGCCCGCTCTGCTGCTTCGCTGCTGTGTGCCGAGCCCTCCCTGCCAGGCGGTCCCACACCCTGTACTTCCCCCTCTGGGTGCCTGTCCGGCTCTCCAGCAAAGAAAAGGGCTCTCTGAGTGACAGCCACCCCCCTTAAAGGGAGCGGGCCCGCCCTCCCGGCCCCCCCAGCACCCCTTGGCTGCCAGCTCCTGGTGCCCGGCGGCCGCCTGGGCAGGGCTGCCCCATGGCCCTGCTCAGCATTACTGGGGGAAAAGGCTTTTGCAAAAGTAAGAGGCCAGTCTGGGGGCAGGGGAGGGGGTTGTCCCCCCTCATTGGTGGCTCTGGGGACATCCCCCAGGCCCACCAGGCTGTGTTTGTCCAAGCTGCCCACTGAGGCAATGTGGGAGTCTGGCCCTGTGGGACAGCAGTGGTGTCCCCCCATCACCCCCCTGATTCCCAGCATCTGGCAGCAGGGAAGAGGGGTTCCCCATCCCAGGAACCTGCTTTCAGCTTTGGGGGCTCCAAACTGGAAGCTTTCCCCCTTTTGATGGCAATCTTGCAGCTACTTTCCCCACCCCGTGACCACCATGGGGCAATTCTGGTGGGGACACTCGTGGGTCCCCATGGCCTCAGGGCTGTGGCAGGTGCAGCCTGGTCCCTTGGGTGCCCCATGTCCTGTGGGTGCCACAGTTCCCGTGGGTGCCCCTGGTCCCCTGCAGCTGTGGAGGCAGCACAGGGCCAAGGGAGCCTGCAGAGGGCAACCGGCCCCTTCCCGGCAGGCACAGGGTGGACAAAGCCCTGCTGTGTCACTCAATGCCCCACTTTGTGCCAGGCAGCGAGGTGGCAGGGCCTGGCTGTCCCTGGGCTCGGGGACACTGGTGGGCTGTGGCAGGCTAGGACCAGGGTGGGTCACCCTGTGGGGACCCTGCCCCTTCCCCACCAACCCAAAAAGCCACCCCTTGGCTTGCCCACAGGTGGGCTGGGGGGAAACACCACTTTGGCATCTGTTCAAATGCTGGCAGGGCTTTGTGGTGGCCAACTGCACCCAACATCAGCGGGGCACAGCTCCTGGCCCCACAGCACCCCTCTCTGCCTCAGTTTCCCACTGCAAGGCAGGACGGCTGAGGGGCTGCGTGGTGTCCTCAGCCAGATGTGGAATGGGAGGAGACAACAGAGCAGGGGGAGCCTCTGCCACCACTGTGGCAACTCCCTTAGCTCCCAAGGTGGCACCCAGGTGGCCTGACAGCAATGTCACCTGGCTATGATCGCCTTGAAATGGCCATGGGAAGGTGACAGACTTGTAACACCCCTTTGGAAATAACGAGAACCCCTCCAGCCACTGGAAACCAGCAGAGCCCTGCCTGCATCCCAGGGAAGCCCAGAGGGACCCCCAGCCACCAGGAGGAGAAAGTATTACACAAAAAGTCCCCCATAAATAAAACATATAAAATGCAACATAACAGGAAAAGAATAAAATATGACATGGGGCAAAAACATACCACCCCCTCTTTTTGTTTCCACAGAAATTCCAGGCCTGCTGACTCTGCCATTTCTGAACACTCTGGAGGGAAGTGGAAGTTTTACCTCATTGGGCACAAGGCGAGCAGCTAAGAGGGACTGTGATAAGCACAAAGTGGCGTATAATTCTTGGCTATTGGGCACTTTTTGTCAGCAGGTGGATGACAAAATGTGGGATGGAAACCCCTTGGCCCTGTCATTAGTGGCAGTGGGGACCAGCCCACCACCCCATGGCAGTGCTCCATGGATGCTCCAGAGCAGGACTGCAAGACAGGGAAAAGGGAGAAACCCCCCCTTGGATTTCTAAGGCTTGAGGGAGAAGAAAAAGTGCAGGGAAGTGTTTGGAGTTGCCTTTCCTGTGGCAGCATGGAGGGTAGCCTATTGCTGTGGTCCGTGCAGTGACAAAGGATTCTCGGCAATAATATCAGAAGGCTAAATATGATTTATTAACATGATTTTATAATTCAAAGAATTGGGCTATTATCTGCCCAGTCCGGAGCATCAAAGCTGCTGCTTCCAGCTCCGTACCAGGAATGCCAGGATAGCTTACACACTCAGAGATAACAACTGTTCACCTCACAGGCTGAAAGGAAGAAAAACCCCCATCTCCTATTATCAGGAGACAGGCAGAGAAAACCTCTGTCCTTGAAACACAACTCAGAGATTTTTATAATATCTTATACATAGAAAGAAGACGCTTTCCCATGGGAAGAATTTTTCTGCAGGCCTGCATGCAGGGAAGATTATAATATGTTCACACAACAGTAGCCTGCCCCGAGCAGCTGGGTAGGCACAGCCCACAGCCCACCCCAAACACTGCACTATGGGGCCAGAGCCCCGGGGGCACCTGTGGCCATGGGGATGTTGGAAAGCCCTTCTGGATTGCATCCCTCTCCCTTTGCACTTCAGCTGGAGAGTTTGTGAGAGCCTCTGCTGCAAAGCCAAGCATGCACTTCTGCACGCTCAGAGCAATCCTGCAGCTCAGCCCCCTCCTGGATGAGCCCCAGGGGAGCTGCAGGGGGCCTGCCAGCCCACATCAAAGTTCTCTTGTTGGCTGGTCCCTGCCAGAGAAAACACTGCTGCTGCTCAGGTGGGGAAGGGAGGACGCATCCCTGTTTGCCAGCCAGGAGGGGAACACGCCAGGCTGGTAAAAATAAACATGCTTATAAATCAATATGGATCACCTTGCAATTTGTTCTGACCCTTGGGCAGTGACCAATTACATCCAAAAGCACCCCCATCCCCCGGGGAAATGAAGGGCTTAGCTAAGAGCCCTCATTAATAGAGCCTGGGACTGGCACACTTTGTCCCTTGAGAGGTGTGCTGGGGGCTGACAGGGCAGGGCTTGGAGGTGGTTTTCCTTCCCCAACCAGCCACAATCTGCACTGAGATGCTGCAAAGGGCTGCACCAAAATGAAGGATTTGGATGGGCACTCACACATCTCTAAATACAATCCCCACGTGGAAAGGACTCGCTGGAATTTTTGTGGGTTTTTCTCTTCACAGCTGCAGCTCAGACTCAGACTTCTCCAGGGACATGGGGAAGGCAAGCTTGGGGGCTGGAGGACAAGCAAGGGACATAAATGGCAAAGGGACAGCCACACAGGCACCACAGGTTCATGCCACTCCACTACTTTAGGGCAAAGCAGTGAGATGGAAAAGCAAGCAGGAGCATGTGGGGCAGAGGAGCAAAGCATCCTCCCTGTCCCTGTCTCTGTGTGCAGCCACCTCATCCACGATCACCACAGGCTGTCACATTGACCCGTCACTCTGATGGCAAAGGACAGCCTCCTGCTTGTCCTACCCACCCCCAGCACACCCTGGGCATGCAGGCAGCCCTCCCTGGGGTGAGGCAGGAGGCAGCAGGGAGGCCAGCTGGGAGAAGGGGCTTTCCTGCAGTTTCAGGGAAGATTTGTATTCCCTGATAATTGATTTCTTTGCTTACAGCCCCACAGGGGCTGCAGTCCCTGCACTCCTTGTCTTCTGCACTCTCCTGGGCATGGGGCTGGGTTTTCAAAGACACACAGTGGCCAAAATCAGTGCGTGCTGACCCTGCAAAACACAGACAGCCCCGCCACTCTGCTCCCCAAAATGCAGGCACAGCCCTGGGTACACCCAAGAGGCACCAGCAGTGGCACGTGCAGTGCCCTTATCCATTATACATCTGTCAGCAGGAGAAACCCCAGCCTATCTTGTCACAGCTGAGAACCTTGCTGCTATTTTTAGCCACTCGCTTCCCCGGTCAGGATGAATTTCTTGTCATCTGCTGCTGATTTTAACTCTCCTCTTCCCCCGCCTCCCTGCCCCGCTTCACCCACCAGCAGGGTGAAACCACAAACCACCCCAGAGAGGGAACCCGAGCAGCAGGGAATTTCCTGCCGTGCAAAATCTCCTATTTTTCGAGGTGGCCCCGACCAAACCAAGAGGAGACAGTGCCCGTGGGGAGGCTCCAGCAGCATCTGTCCAGCTGCCTCCGCCCGGGATGCCAAGGGCTCCCTCCGGAGCCAGCCCCGCTCCCGCTGCCCGGGCCGGGCTGTCCTCACCGTCCTATTTGTATTCCCGGGTTGCTGCAAGGCTGCAAAATGTGCTAATAAAAATTAAATTTAAAAAAAAAAAAAAAAGAAGCTGGTAGAGGCTGTCGGAGGACAGGGGAGGCGTGCAGAAGGACAGACAGACAGGCCAGTGTTGCAGGATGACAGAGGAAGGGCGAGGGCTGCTCAGGAGAGGAGAGGCTAAAACCCCTGTGAGGCTCAGCAGGGATGGAGGGAGCCAGCCCTGGCCGTGGGACTCTGCACCCTGAGCCCCCCAGGGATGCTCTGGGGCTCTCAGGACCGTCCCCAGCAAGCAGGGTTGCAGGCAGTGCAACAAAACCCTGCTGGATAACCCGGGGACAGAGCCCTCCTACCCGGCAGCACTCATCTCCTGCCTGTCCAGACCTTACCTGGGAGCACAGGGGCAGCCAGGAGGTGCTGGCCAGCAGGGATGGCACCGAGATGAGCTCACTCCCACGGAGACACCCTTCAGAGAAGCTGAGCAGATGTCCTCCCTTCTGTTTTGGTGTTTCTGGCTGATGTTTCCCTCTGCAGGAGCCTGACTTTTTAAACCTACCAAGTTGTTAAGTTTGGAAGATCTTGTCCAGCCTGTGCACTGTGCCTGGGCTCACTGCTGGGGGGCAGGGTGCCTGCCATCCCGGAGGTGACACATGCAGGAGCCTTCCTGCTGTCCCCACACCTTTCACAGGCTGTGTCACCCAGGTGAGTGCAGGTGTTCAGGTTGTGTTTGTGCCGGGGGGATCAGGGGCTCAGGCAGCTGCTGGCAGCAGAAGCCAGGGGACATCCAAGAGGTGCCAGCAATGACACGTGCAGTGTCCTTATCCAGGGCCCAGCTGATGGGAGGACAGCCCAGGCACTGGAAGGCTTCCTGGCTGCTCACTGCTTCTTTTATTCACCAAACAGCCCTGTTATTTACTGCAGAAATCGGGGATAATACAGTGGTACAAACAACTTTCTTAGTGTGGTTTCTAATTTCAAAAGAGATTCCCACAAAGCTTCTCACTCAGTGCAATGGGTCCCTCAGATTAATTACAGGTTGGTGGAGAAGGTGATTTCTTTTCCCCTGGCTCCTTTTCCAGTAGATTTGCCTTTCACATCCACTGCCTTTCTCCTTGATTTTCTTCCTACTGGAGGGTAAACAGATGCCTCACTCTGATGTTTTCCAGGCTGTTCATTACTCTCTCACTCTGCCGTTCGTGGGGTCATATTCTTGAACTGTTCTCATTTACTTTTCAGAAAATCCTGGAAGGGAAAGACAAATGTCATCCTGCCTCCTTGGAGGAGATGGTATATGAGAACTGCAAATACAGCCCAGCATTGCTCTGTCCCTGTGAAGCTGCAGTGGGATCTGTAGAGGGAGGGTGCAGGCACTGCCAGCACCAGGCTCAGTTCTGGGGTGTCCCCATTTATTTCCTGGTGCCCAGGGGACCCATTTGAAAAGGCTCAGGTGAATTCATGTGCTTCCAAACAGGCAAGGAGGTGTTAACTTGCCCCACACCTTCCCTGAGCCCACAGGAGGCCCAGTGATGCTGAGGAAGGTCCTGGGTCAGTCAGAACAGCCCTCGAGCAGGGGAGGTTGTGCCTGCAGTGCTCAGTCTTGGATTCCTGCACAGAGGGAGAGCCTGTCCCTGTACATCCCAAGATGTTTGTCATGCCTGTCCCCATGCCAGCCCCAGTCCCCACAGGTTCCAGGGACCTCTCAGGGACCAGGAGACAGGGTCTGACCCAGCCACTCTGAGCCCTCTCCTCAGGCTGGCAGGATGCCCAGCAGGTGCCAGCTGCAGCAGGGCTCTCCTGAAGGATGAGCAAGTGGGCACTGGGAGGTGATGGCTGGGCTGGACAGCAAAAGGACAGCAGTGACAGCCCCCAGGGTGGCATTACTGTCACAGCTCCTTGTGCCTGAGCCACAGACCATGCTGTGGTGTTTCCTGGAGAGCAAAGCCAAGGGTAGGACCAGGAGGTGGGTGTTAAAGGGACAGACAGTCCCCACCTGGCACCCACTGCCTCTGCCCAGGTCTGCAGACACAGGCAGCTCTCAGACAGTGGACTGGGGACAGCAGCCATAAAACCCTCCTGTGCCCCCCTCCAGCTGGGAACAACCCACGGACACCACACAGGTTCTGGGGTGGCTCTGGGGACCATGGACTCATTTGTGGCTCTAGGCATTACTATTCCTGAGAAAGCAGCTGAACAGGGAGTCACCCTCAGCCCCTGGGCACGGCAAGGTGGTGACATGGGGACAGAGGAGATGCTTTGCCAAGATGCCACTTGCAGCAAGGGCCCCAGAACAGACAGCACAGAGCCCATAGCAGTGGGAGGCAGAGGAGGGGGTGGGGATGAACCCGGGATCACAGGAGGCTCCTCATGGCACCATCCTCTGCAGCCACATGACCCGAGTGGCACTCAGCCTGCTGTCCCCTCCCAGCCATGGCTTCTCTGGCACAGTGACATCTCCCAGCTCTGTGGGATGCAGGTGCCACCGTGGCAGCTCTGCACACTGACTCCCACAGGCAATATTCCCCCTGGAACCAGCTGCCTGACCTGCTGCCATTTTATCTGGGCAGCAGTGGGAGGATTTGCATCTGAACAAATCCTCCATCTCCAGCACAGGGGCCATGCTGGGGTGGAGGGGAACAGCAGGGGCACAGGCCAGGGGGCACAGGGCACAGGGCCTGGTTTCTTATTCTTTCTTCCCTGCACTAGCCACCTGATGTGTAATGTTCCATTTTCCAAACTTGTCCCTCCTGGGGGTCTCTAGTTGAAGACAAAATAAAACCAGTCCCATCCAGTGAGGTGGGGGCAGGCAGCCTACAGGGAATGGCACACAGCACAACCCCATGGTCTGCTCCTGGTGATCTTCTGCTTTCCTGCTTGGAGACTGCTGGGGCTGAGGGCAGGAGAGCTGTGGAAGCCAGAACAGTGAACAGAGCTCATCAAACCCCAGTGCTCCTGCTGCAGGGAGAGATGTGCATCACCATGGCAACCGTGGCCAAGGATGCACAGAGCTGGGTACCCCAAATGGGGAGGAGACTGGGGGACCACACTGACCCCATCCCCAGTCCCCCACTGCCACCCCTAAGCCCAGCCTTGCTGAGGCATTGATTTGGCACAGCAGCTCCTCCCTTCCCATGCTCAGGCAGGGCAGAGCTGCAGTGGTGAGAGGAAGGCAGAGGTCAGGGCTGAGGGGTCCTGCAGTGTCAAAGTCCAGTAGATTTTCTCCAGAGACACTGGAAATGCTGGAGACAACCAGAGCAGGGGTCAGGCCAGCACCCTGGGGAAGCGAGGTGTCCTCTGAGGGTTTTGGAATCTGTGCCAGGCTTTGCTGCTGTCCCCAAGAGGCTGGCTTGACACTTATCTAAATTAAATCTCCCTGTTCATCCTGCTGGCTTGCCAAGGTCACAGGATCAGGCAGCGCCATTGCTCCAGCCTTCCCTCTGTCTGCAGTTCCCTCCTCTGCTTGCTCTGTCTGCAAACACAACCCACACAGTGCACCCAAAGCAGAGCACCACCAGGGCCAGGAGACACAAGGTCTGCAGCCCATGGACAGGCAAAGGAAAGCTTGGGCCATCCAGTCCATGTCTTCTGGCCAGAGTGGCAGTCACTTGGTTGGACATGATGGGTGGGATGTACCCAAAATAATTCCTTGAGAACCTGCCATAAAATATCAGAAATATGTTAGAAGAGGATAAGCACCTGTTGATGAGGGGATGGTTTTGAAGAACAAGCACTGGACTCTCTTTTCTTTGAGAACAGAACAACAGCTGAAAGACCTCCCAGCCTGCAGGGAAGGTGCTCATGGGCTCCAGGATGCTCTGAGTGATCTGCTTGGAAGGGCAGAGAGGAGCAGGACTAACCATGGCCAGGAGGGCACTGGAGTGGCATGGGGCTGACCCAGCTGGATCCTACCACGCTGGGACTGCATCCAAGCCTCAGAAAGGCTCGTCAGCCCTGCCCCCTCCAGCCACCCACTCCGGTGTCCCAAACCCAGCTCCCCAGCAGCTTGGGCACACAGGGGCAGGTAAGTGCCCTCTCAGCCCAGTGCTGTCCCCCCACAGCTGTATGGAGGGTCTGGGGGCACCTTTCCTTAGCACATGCAGCAGCCCCACAACCACAGTGATGGGCTGAGTCCTCAGGTCTCACTGCACCTCCTTAGGAGAATGAGCCCAGCTGCAACATCCCATCCCTTGAGGAGCTCCCAGATGAGCCTAAGTGACTCCCTGGGATCAGCAGAGAACCCAGTGCTGGGCTGGAACACAGCTCAGAGTGCTCACTGAGGATGCTCTGTCCCCACACAGTATTTTGGGGACTGATGGATGAGCAGCTGCATCTGGCACAGCCTTGGAGAGAGGTGCCAGGTCATTTGGAGCGAGAGGAGAGGTGACCTCTGCGCCTGGCTGCTCACAGAGCAGTAGGGGCAGCCCCATGGCTGCTGGCAGGGCCAGCCCAGCCAGCTGGTCCAGCTGCCCTTGGCCAGTCCTGCAGCACAGAGCATCCCTGCACAGCCACTGCACGCAGAGCCTACCCCCAGCACCAGCATCAGGGGTATTTTTAGCCTGGAAAAGTGCCACAAAATCATAGAGCAACATTTGCTGGAGTTGGGACCAGTGTCTCCGTTCACCTTGCAATCCTCTCTGGGTCACCCTGCCCTGCTTGGTGAGGCACTGGGTCCTGCTGGCCCTGTCACATAAACACCAAGCCCCCTCTGGGGTCCCCAGTGCCACTTGTCCCCTCCTCCTACACCATGGTGCCACCTTCCTTTAGGAGCAGCTCTAAATATCCCCACAACCCTTCCAGGCCACAGAGAGGGACATCCTGCCCTGTCCCTCTGGTGGCTGCACCCGAACCCAGTGCCTGTTTGCCCTGCTAAGGAATGGGGGCAGGTTTGGGCTCTCTGCCCACGCTCTGGTGCTGGTGGTGGAGTGCCAGTCCCTCCACCAAAGCACCACTACGGCTACTCATCCCTTCACCATTTACTGCAATGAGATGATTTTTGCTCCTGCTGGGAAAGGAAAGCACTCACAGCCTATTATCCAGCTTCTCCAGGGAAAGGCAGGGACCAGCATGGCACTGGAAAAACAGTGACATTACATGACAACACAGTGTCCAAACTGGGCTCACGCTGGACAGCCATGGAGAGCCTCAGGCTGGCAGCAGTGCACAGACACCCACGAGAATGTGTTTTCTCCAGCATTAATTTCACACTCCATTAAATGCCTCAAGATGTTTGCTTTGGGGGAGTCTGCCTCCGTGTTCCCCCAGGGTGGAGGGGATTTTCTCTCCCTGAGTGCAGGCACGTGGGGTTTTCCTGTTTGTTTTGCTGCTTTCCTTAGAAACAGTGATGAGACTGTGCCTGCTCTCCCTTATTTTCACTGGTCAGAGGATTAAAAAAGGGAAAGGAGAGCTGACATGGCCCTAAACTGAGGGCAACAGAGAACTTGAGTCTTTCACAAGGAGTGCTTTGCTCCCCAGGGCTCATTAAGCATTTAAGCAGTTGGTCCAGAGAAGTGCACAGCAGCCCCTGCATGCTGCCTGGCAGAGCCCTCTGCACACAGCAGCCCCATTTCACACCTTGGTTTCTGCAAAAGAAACTCTCAATCCTGTGAAGAGACAGGAGGATGTCCAGAGCTGGCTGGGCTGGCTGGGAGCCTTGGGAGAGGGGGAGGAATTCCGGAGAGAATTAAGAGACAGGATGGAGGTGACTGTGATGTGGTGCTTTCTAATTACAACAAGCACAGTCTCCCAGAGCATCAGACTCTGTGCCTGATGAATTGCAGAGCTGTTACCCTGTCCAGCCCTTCACTGGGTCTGGGGCTGAAAGATGCAGAGCAAGCAATACCCCCAAACCAGGAGCTGCCTCCAAGCCCTCCCTAGAGCAATTACCCTCCAAGCCTGCTGCAGGGGTGCTGAAGCAGGTTGCTCAAAGCCCACCACAAACCTGTGCCCACCTGAAGCTTCTGTCCCTCCTGATGTTTCAAGTCTTCCTGGCTCCAGGGCAAAAGCAAATCTGTGCTCACTCCAAAGGAGAGACCAAGGATGAATGGAAAGCAGCAGGATGACTTTGTGGTCCTACATGAAGAGCAAAGTGCACTCCTTTGCCTGCTGTACTTCCCCTCCCTCACCTCTCAACACAAATAACACAAAGCTGGTCTTTATCCTGAAACTGAGCTTAAGCCCCTGAACCTTTTCTCTGGAAAAAAAGCCCAAACCTGTTTTCAAGGGGTTGAATGACTCACCCCCACCTTATAATGATGTTGTCTGTTGATGTCAAATACATTTCAGGGTTTAATTTATCAGCCAGGATTCAATGTATAGATGTGGCAATGTGGGGCTGAGCAGCAGAAAGGGTTGGGGTACAGGCAGTGTGGATTTGTACAGCCCTTCTCCAGGCTCTGGAGCCAGGCAGATTTAAGGCAGGTAAGTGCTTGGCCTCAAAGAAGCAGTTTGATGTGAGCTCAGAGATAGTGGAGGGAAAAGGAAAAATAGATATCCCACTTTTCTCCCCATCTGTGCAAACCCAGTCTCTGTTGCTTGCTTGTCTCCTTCTACCAGAGCCTGGCACGGTGACAAGGACAGCTTTGGGGCAGGGACACGGGGATCCCCCTGGGGGCTGCACCAAGCTGGCAGCCACTGGATCAGAGTGTGGTCTTTGCCCCCTGCCCCCTGCCCTGTCTTGCTGCCTCTGGGGAGAGCAGCCACAGGGCAACCCGGTGGTGGATGCCTGGCTCCAGGAGCCCAACGCTGACAGCTGCCTGCTGGCTGGAATCTTGGCTGTTTACAGAAAAACCACCTCATGCTTTGATTTGAGGGACATGGGTGATAAGGCTATCCTTGTCACTCCCAAAAATCCCCTGGCTGGGATGAGGCACCATCCTGGGATCCCCTGGGCACTGCTGGGGCTCTGGCTCCTGTTCCATCCCCCCGACCCAGCCAGCAACAAATCAGCACTGCCTTCGCCCTCCTGATGGGATCCTCGCTGCCTTCATTTTCTCAGAGCTCATTTTCAGCACTGCTCCACTCCTCGCAGAGCTGGCTGCCTGCAGAGCTGCAAGGCGGGCAGGAGGGCTGCGGCTGCAACATCCCCCACGGTGCTGCCCCTCAGGGAGCCACCTTGGCTCCACCGGCCTCTCCAAGAGCCTTGTTAGCTCGGTCCCAGCGCCCTGCTGGCCACAGCATGTGCACTCATGGCTTGCAGCTGGTTACCTTGAGCTCCCACACTCATGGCCACCTGACACGCTGGCCCCACAGCCGCTCTGAGCATCCTCAGGCCCCTCAGCTGCTGCAGGGACACCATGCCAGTGCCTCAGTTTCCCCAGAGAGCAGAGAGGATGCACTGGCTCCCCTCCTCCCTACAGTGTCAGGTCCGCTTAGCTCGGACAGTGTCTGGAAGAGGAGCTGTCGCACAGTGTGTGCTTGCTCTGCTCCCTGGGGCTCCACGTTGTCCCTTGCGCCTCCCAGCACCGTGGCACCATAAACATTAACGGCAACGGTAATCAGAGGAGACTTCTCCCAGCTCCTGGTGCTGGGAGAGCCGATGAGTGGGGATGAGGACTCAGCACCCTGCCTCGAGCCAAGTGCCCGCTGGCTACTGCCTCCAGCCCCCTCTGCCCTGTGCTGTAGGGGCACCCCGGGTCAGCTGCACACAGCCTGTCCTCACTCACACTGCCTTCCCACAGCAAATCCATTGAGGACCTCTCAAAGCCCTGTGCAGCCCTTCACTCGCCCTGGGGAGAGCAGGCACAGGGGCACCGTGCTCTCCTTCTCCGCTGAGATCCTCCTCTGTGGACCCCTGCAGCAAGGGCTTTGTACGGCAGCTCCCAGGCATTACCAGACTGCAATTAATACAAATAAATGAGATGAGCCAGCCACAGTAGAGTGAACAGAAACCTGACTGACATATCTGCCAGGAATCATTTATTCTGCACTTTTATCTTTTTTAAATACGATTTACTTCCTTGCAAATTAATCACAGATTGCCTTGGACCAGAGGCGACTCTGCGGCTTGGCCGGGTGGCCTCAGGGGACAGGGCAAAGGCAGCCGAGCAGCCCGAGTCCCAGCCCAGCCTCTGGCTAACAGGCAACTCCCCTCCCTCTGCCTTGGTTTCCCTCTCCCTGGCAGCCGCTGCAGCTCCCGCATCACGCAGACATGACTGTCCGTTTTGTGCTCTCCAAGGAGCTCGCCCAGGACAGTCTGTCCATACGCTGAGCCTCTGGGAAAGGCAAGCGCAGGGGTCCCAGCAGGACGGACCCGAGCTGCGGCCCCAAGGCCAGGCAGAAGGATTTAGGAGCCTGGTTTTCCCCAGCCACTCCCCCCCATCCGACAGGCAGTTCCTCTGGGACACCGCTCAGCCCCCGCACAGCCCTCGGTCCCCGCACCTCCCTCAGCCCCGCACGTCCTCTGATCCCGGTACGGTTCTCGTTCTCCGAGCATCCCTTGCACAGCCATCAGCGCTGCCACATCCCTCAACCCCGGCGCATCCCTCGACCCCGCCAGCCCCGACCCCGGTGCTGCCCGAGACCCTCCCAGACCCCTCAGGGGTCGCTCCCTCCCCGCGCCGAGGAGCCCCCACGGGGAACGCGGGCTCCGGGACGGCCCGGCCTGGGCGGCAGAGGGCCCCGAGGGGACGGGAGGAGGCGGGCANCGGCCCGCTCAGGTGAGCGCACGGCGCGGGTGCTCGGTGCTGCGCGGGGCTGCGGGACCGCTGCTCTCCGAGCCGCTCCCCCGGCACCCGGACCCCATCCCCCGGGAGCCGCGATTACCCTTCGGCACCCGGCTATCACCCCGCTCGGAAACAGATCTCTCCTGCGGGACCTGGGCATCCCCTTCCAGACCCGGACGAGCCCCGGGACCCTTATCCCGACCCCCAATCCGGAGCTGTCTCCGGGGCCTGATGCCCCAGACAGAACGCTCCCAGCTCCTATCTGGACCTCCCGCAAATCTGGCCTCGTTCCCCATTCCCCAGGACCCTGACCCAGCACCCCGGGGGACCCAGCAGACCTTCCCTCTCCGGTCCCCCCCTGCACACAGCCAGACTCTGCCTGTCCCCAGCAGCCCCTGAGGGTTCACCTGGCCGCGGGCCAGCGGGAGGTTCTTGCCACCATGGGAGAAAGGGTGAGCTGAGCCAGTGATAGCCCAGACAGCTCCTTCTCTGGTGCTGCAAAGCCCCTGAGATGTCCAGATCCTCTCCTGGCTCATGGTGTTTGGGGGAGGAGAGCTCAGGACAGTCCCTGACCCAGACCCTGGGTCACTCGGGACAGTGGGTGGGTGCCCCAGGTCCCATGGGTGCAGGAACAACTCTTGGCCCACTTGTGTGGAAAATCTAAAGCCCTCCGGTCCCTTTTTTCCATCTCTGTCCGCCTTGGGTGTTATCTGGGACAAGGTGGGATGCAGGGGAGAGTGGGTCAGGAAGGGAGGGGTTGGGGGCTGCAGGACTCCTGGGCTGAGCCTGATGCCAGTCCCCCTCCCACCACTTGGCCAGTATGGCTGGAGCAGCGGGGGGGGGATTTGCAAAATTTATGGCAGGGAGGGGTAAAACATAATTGCTTCACGTGCAGAAACTGCTGGTCTCAGGGCAGCTTTTTTAGGCAAACATCAGCATTTTCCAGCCCTACCATCCACTCACTCCACAGAGGTGCTGAGTTCCAGGGCCTGCTGTGCCCAGCCCAGGGTCGGGGCAGAGGCCCCAGGGCAGGCAGTGCCTCAGGTGGGGAGCTGCGGGCAGGGGCTGTGCCCAAGGGCTGCCTTCCAGCACAGCCCTGCCAGGGATGCCGTGGGAAGTGGCTGCACTCTGGGCATTTTGGCAGCCCCCACGCAGGTCTGAGCATCACCGGGCTGCAGATCTGCCGTGGCTCAGCCAGTTATCTGAGCCTCTTCAAGGAGCTACCTGCCAAGGGAGCCCGGGAGCCTCCCTCCCACGTGCTCCAGGGGAGAACCCTCACTGTCCTCTCCTGCTGAGGAGGATGTGGTTCACAGCTATGTGGCAGGCAGAAGCCTCGTTTAACCCCTTGTTAGCCTGGCCTCTTGCAGCCCTCCTCCCAAAGGCACCACACCTTGATCGTGCAGCTCCTGGCAGGGAATTTCTCCCAGCCTTTTGCTCTTGATCAGGATGAATCTCAGGTACTCGCTGCCGCTCTTCTCCAATTAAAGGAAAACCTGCCCCACTGGAACATTTTGGTTGTGGCCATTTCTAGCTGGTAAGGGTGCACATAAACCCCTCTAGGATGAATTCCACTCCCTTGAAAAGAGGTAGGAAAAAGGACCACAGGGTTCCCAGCATCATCCTCTTCTTGTAGTGATGGGGTTGTAACTCCAAGCAGAAGTGAGATCCACCTGGGCATAGACTTGGTGGAGTTATAAGGCAGCATGCAGAAGCACCAGCAGCATGCTCAAAGCTCCTTTTGTGTCCAGAGAGCTCTGGCTAATTCCTCTCCATCACAGCCACATGCCTGGCAATGTGGTAAGTGAACATCTCTCGCATTGTTTCTTGAAATTATCATTATAGACTGACAGGAGGAGAGAAGCTGGCAGGCTAAGATGCATTCACAAAAATATCCCCTCCAGAGTCAGTTTAAATAAATCTCCATCGTCATTCAGAGTGCTGTGTGGGAGAGCTCATCACCATGGTTGGTGTGGAGGTGGGCTTTGCTGCTCCTCTCCTGCCACATCTCCTTGGCCCCTGGCAGGGTGTCAGAACCCAGCTGTGCTCTGGACACCTCCTCACTCAGGCAGGGCCGTTGTGTCCCCCAGCCCCCAGAGCCGTGAGTCCATGACAGGCAGTGTGTGATTGTTCACTCAGCAGCTCAAGCTGGAGCTGTAGGCGAAACCTGAGAAGGAGCTTCCCTGCTTTCCCCCTCCAGCACTGGCTGTGCCCTGTCCCCACCACAGCCCTGGAGCCAGGAGACACTGGCCCCCAACCCCATGCCAAGGGACGTGGTGGAGCAGGAACAGGCAAAATGTGGGCATGTGACACTCAGGTGTTGCAGGTGAGGGGAAAAGCCACCAGGACCCCAGCAGAAGGAAGGGATCCCCCCAACATGCTGACCTGGAGTGGATGCAGCATGGGCACAGCCGCCTGTCCTGGCAGCTGTGTCCCCACGGGGTGCCAAAATGTGCCTGCAGACACCTGGTGACAGCAGGCAGCAGCTGACCTGCCTCCTCTGCCCCCAGGCTGGTCTCAGGGCGGGAGGAGATTAAAGCTGGTTCCCGAAGCCCACCCCAGCCCATGTCACCCTCTGATTTCCTGGACAAGCTTATGGGACGCACCTCAGGGTATGACGCCCGCATTCGACCCAACTTCAAAGGTAAGAGGGAAGTTGTGAGGGTTCCAAACCTGGCAGATCCCTGCTTATGGATATGGGCATTTTGGTTATGCCCAAACCCAGGGGCTCTGGGGCAGGACCCTGACCCACATCCCTCTGTCCCAACACCCTCCCCAGAGCCCCGGCTGCTCCTGCCAGCACTGTGTGCTCGCTTTGCCTGACAGCACGGGCGGCTGCGGTGCCTGCAGGGCGTGCTGGGGTTCACCCCCACCCCTCGGGGGTGGCCCCAGCGGGCAGGGGACACCGCATGCGTTCAGGCAGGCAGCGCTTGCCGGAGCCGGTGTCCCCGCATGTGCCCGCACGTGTCTCAGCAGCCGGCAGCAAGAGGAGGCTTCACGCTCTTTTCCAGGTCCACCTGTCAACGTCACGTGCAACATCTTCATCAACAGCTTTGGCTCCGTCACCGAGACCACCATGGTGAGGGTTTTGTCTTCCTCTCCCAGTGCCTCGGGGCTGGCAGCGGCTGTGCCGGGGAGCGTGTGGGTCCCAGTGCCCATGGCTGTGCTTACAGGGGCTCCTGTGATCCCTTCTCTGGAGCCATCCCTGGCACCACAGTGGGGACATGCAAAGCCATAGCACATGGCTGTGGCTTCTCTGGGGTCAGCTAACACAAGCTTGGCTATGCGGGTCATATTCCCAGTGCCTGAGCTGGAAGAAAGACCCCCCAAAGGGTCACAGTGGGGTAGCTGGTTGTAGCTCCCTGCCATCCCGAACCTCCTTGGGTGCATGAGGAGCACCTCAGAGGAAGTCCCAGGGCAAAAATTTCCTATTTGTGCTCCTGCAAAAGCCTTAATACTATCAACAGGCCCAGAGCCACGTGCAGAATGCTGCTGGCAGCAATTACTGGTCTTCCACCTCCTCCTCCTTCTCTCAGCTGCTGTGGCCTTGCCTTTTAATTTCCCCTAGCTGCCAACAGCATGGGAAGGTGCCTGAGCTGCCCCTGCTCCATGCTTTATTAGTGACAGGCACGCAGCAACAGCAGGGCTGAGCCTCAATGGAGGCAGCCCCTTCCACCTCCTCCTCCATCCCTTCCTCCTCCTCCTCCTCCCCGGGCACCACGGGGTGCTGGCAGCTGACGTGGTGCCCTGTGTCCCAGGACTACCGGGTGAACGTGTTCCTGCGGCAGCAGTGGAACGACCCCCGCCTGGCGTACCGGGAGTACCCTGATGACTCCCTCGACCTCGACCCCTCCATGCTCGACTCCATCTGGAAGCCAGACTTGTTCTTCGCCAACGAGAAAGGGGCCAATTTTCACGAGGTCACTACTGACAACAAGCTCCTGCGCATCTTCAAGAATGGCAATGTGCTCTACAGCATTAGGTAGAACTTTCCCCTCTGGTGCGGTGCCTGGGTGGGGAGGCAAAGCTTTCCTCTTGCCTTCCCTGTGGCAACATTTCTCCACTGACTGCCCCAGCTCCAACAACTCTGTCCTTTTCTCTGCCTCCTCCAGGCTGACACTGATCCTGTCCTGCCCCATGGACCTCAAGAACTTCCCCATGGACATCCAGACATGCACCATGCAGCTGGAGAGTTGTAAGTACATCAGGGGTTCAAGCTGTGCTTCATTTCCCTCTTCCCATCCCATCCCCTCCCATTCCATGCCATCCCAAAAGCTGGCAGCTCACTTTTTCTGAGGGACATAAGCAGGAAAAAGCAGTTGTTCAGGGTGGGGTTGAACAGGGTACATGTCCCCATCCATGGCTCCCTACATCCCCTCCAGTTGGCTACACTATGAACGACCTTATCTTCGAGTGGCTGGAGGAGCAGGAGGCTGTGCAGGTGGCAGAGGGCTTGACACTCCCACAGTTCATCCTCAGGGATGAGAAGGACCTGGGCTATTGCACCAAGTACTACAACACAGGTGAGCACCCCAGGGACCTGCTGCCACCCCCTCACCACGGCCTAGGGGTCCCTCTCGCCCATTGGGGCCGTCTTTCCCTACAGGCAAGTTCACCTGCATCGAGGTGAAGTTCCACCTGGAGAGGCAGATGGGTTACTACCTGATCCAGATGTACATCCCCAGCCTTCTCATTGTCATTCTGTCCTGGATCTCCTTCTGGATCAACATGGATGCGGCGCCAGCCCGGGTGGGCTTGGGCATCACCACGGTGCTCACCATGACCACGCAGAGCGCTGGCTCCCGTGCCTCCCTGCCCAAGGTCAGTGCTGGCTGCGTGCTGGGCTCCCCCACTGCAGCCACCCACAGTGCCCCAGGGGCATGGCCAGCCTTTCCCTGGGAATGGCTTGGCTTTGGAGTCTCATCAGCTGGGCCACCACATGTGCTGAGGGGAAACGCTGGCTGCTTTGGCCCGTGTGCCCAGGCTGAGAGGCCTCCCATGCTTCTTGGTAGCACGATGAAGCTGGCAGTGGGGGGGACGAGCAAGGTGGGGGGCAGTGGGTCCCTGAGCCCTGTGTCACCCCGGCAGGTGTCCTACGTGAAGGCCATTGACATCTGGATGGCCGTGTGCCTGCTCTTCGTCTTCGCCGCCTTGCTGGAGTACGCAGCCGTCAACTTTGTGTCCCGCCAGCACAAGGAGTTCATGCGCCTGCGCCGCCGCCAGCGACGGCAGAGGATGGTGAGTCTGCTCGTCCTCAGCTCCTGAGGTGACACCCCAGGGCTGCAGGGACTGTTTCTCAGCAGCCCCCAGGACAGAGCTGCATTCCATTGCCCCAGATGGCTCCTCCGGCACCCCAGGGACCCACAGGCACTGCAGCACGGTGCTCAGCACCCGTGGGTGCTTCGGGCCCTGCCCTCCTTAGGGTGCTGTCCTTCTCCTGCTGGGACATCCTCAGGCTCTGCTTCCTCTAAAAATGCAGAAAAATAAACAGTGAGGATGGGGGGGAAACCAGCCTTTCCCCTTAGCTGCAGCCCCAAACCTGGGCTCCTTGCTCTGCTGTAGCAGTGACAGGGACTGACTGCTGTGTCAGGGAGGGACCTGGTGGCACCCAGGGACACGCCTGGGCTGCAGATGGGAGCACAGCAGGCCTGTGCAGGATCCCTCACTCATGGAAATAGTCCTCCCCTCTGTCAGCCCATCAACACAGGCATCAGGCCTGCAAGAAGCTTGGGGTAGGCATGTGGCTGCCCCACTCTCATTATCTTACCATAAACAACCTGTGAGGCACCAGATCACGGAAGACATGAGTACACACACACACACCCCCACACTCACACTCACACACCACACAGGCTCACAGCATCCCGTGCAACCAAATCCCTTTGGCATGTTCTGAAGGCAGATCCCAGTGCTAAGGCACACTGGAAGGCTTTTCCCCCTACACAGAGCCCTCATCTCCCCACCATCCCCATCCTGGCACCCAGAGCCGCTGCCCCGGGGCCAGGGTAGAGCCCTCGGTCACCCACTGTCCTGTTTCTGTTTGGTGCACACTGCTGGATGCCAAAAGGGCCCGAGCAGCGGGACGGCCAGCCTGGAGTCCCTGCAGCAGCTGAGCAGCCGGCACAGCAGCGAGCACACCTACGCGACGCTCTCGCAGCTCTCCAGCTCCCGGGTAAAGCACGACCCTCCGGCAGCCCCCCGTGCTTCCCCAGCCAGCCTCACCCCCCCTCCCCAGAAGGAGCCCCCAGGAGCCAGCCCTGGGGGGCCAGCAAGGGCCCGTGGCAGAAGCAGGCCAGCAATTCGCACAGAGTATGTGCCCATAGGGTGCGGCTGCCAATTCCTGGGCTCAAGAGTGTTGAGAGAGGGATGGGAATGGAGCAGATTTCCCTGTGGACACCCCTAATCCATGGCTTGGGTTCTCCTTCTGTAAAGCAGCACCGGCACAGTCCCCTTTGCTGAGGATGACTGATGGCTGCTCCTGGGCTGCTGCCCAGCTCCCCAGCCATGGCCACACCTCTGGCAGGGTGAGGATTCTGCCTCCCTGCAGCCAGGTTTGAGGCACTCCCAGCTGCCCGCAGTCACTCCAGCACAGGCAGCTGCTCAGGGCACACGAGCACTTTGCAGCTTGAGGCACGGGGAGAAGTGTGGGGCAGGGCAAGCTCCCAAGATGTTGGGGAGATGCAGGGGGTCAACCACAGCTCCAGGAAGGAGATCAGGCCTGTTCACCCTCACCTCCTCTACACCATCATCAGCCCTTGGATGCCAGGAGAGGCATCTTTGCACCCTGCCTTTCAGAGATGACTCCAGGAGATCCATACTCACCCAGCCAGGGCAGGGACGGGGAGGCTCTGTCCAACCCAAGGACCATCTGCTGGCTTAGAACAGACCAAAGTGCAGCTGCCCTGAGGTGGAGGCTGCAGAGCCACCCCGGGGTGCTGCTGGCACAGCACTGGATGCAGCCAGGAGCACCGCGGGGTGCTGCTCAGTCAGAGATGGGAGCAGAGCCCTCCTACACACAGCTCCTGTGCCTGAGAAAGCAAAGCCCGGGTTTCACAGCCTGAGGGCAAATTCCTCCCACAGAGCACCCAAATCCAGGCTCAGGAACAGGCTGGGCTGGCTCCCCGGGCTGGGGGAGTAGCTGCCGGTCCCCAGAGCACACAGAGCACCCCAGCTCCCCCCACCCAGAGTGGCTGCAGGCACTCAGCCTGAGGCAGGGAAGTAAAACTGTACTGCAAATGAGAACTAACCTCAGCAATCTGAGCCACTCTGCTCTTCTCGCTGTTAAATCTTGCTTAGCCTGTGGATTGCTGAGTTAAATAAAGGTGCCAGGGTACAAACTCTCTGCATGAGAGGCCCCGTGCCAGCCTAGTGCCTGCAGGAGCTGACCTCAGCAAGCAGCTCTGTGTCCTGGAGGGCAGTGCCGGCCAGAGATGATGTTTGGGATCCCAAACAGCACCCAGGCACAAAGTGAGGCACTGACCTGCAGCAGGCCTTGGAAGAGGGGACCCACCACAGCCAGATACAGCACCAGCAAAGGCAGAGGGGAGCTGAGCTGAGCCGCAGAGAGCAAATGAGTCCAGGGGCTCAGCAAAAAGCCAGGTGTGCAGCCTGTGCTTGCACATGCCCATCCCTCATCAAATTTTTATACACATAAACCTCTCCAAGGCTAAAATATGGACAATGCAAGTGGCTAACAGTGCACAGCTGTTGATGGGGAGGAGTGCAGGCACTGCTGGCCAGCCCCTGAGGCATCCAATGGCAGTGGGCTGCAGCCAGAGACTCCTTGATCATGAACATGCAACTCTGTGGGCACGTTGCTCCCTCTACCAGCAAGGGGGGAGAGAGGGTGAGCAAGGGCAGAGAGACCAGCAAGGAGTCCAGCTCTCTCAGCCTCCCTCCTCTGCTGCACCAGGCAGTCTCTGCCAAGCAGACATGGGAGAAATGAGGGCATGGGTTCTTGGAGGGACTGGGGTGCCCTGCAAGCCCTGGTTGTAGCCAGGTTCCTGCATCCCTGCCCTGCTCTGCCCCAGCAAGCTGCCCATCCCTTCCTATTCACCATCACAGTCACACTTCCACCCCACAGCAAACACAGCACGCTCACAGCAGTGCCAGCACACCTCAGCCCCCTGCACCAATGCACCCTGCACCCCTATGTGCCCCCTTCCACCAGTTCACCTCCACCCCAGGCTGCCAGAGTCAGGCTTCCCAAGCCCCGGAGCTGGAGCTGGGAGGAAGCTGGGGGGATGTGTGTGTCGGGCTGCCAGGGTCGGGTTGCCTTTGGATGCACCCTGAAACACATGCTGGATGAGAAGGCAGGGGCTCGGTGCTCACCCCGTACCCTGTGCACAGCACTGCCAGCCCCCTGCGCGCCTGGGGCTCTCTGACAAAGCACCCAGCCTGGCACAGGCACTCGTCACCCAGCACTGCAGGGTGTGCAGGACGTGCAGCCTCAGCCCTGCAGCACCAGCCCCTGCGGGTGCCCTGGCTGACGGCCTTTCCCTTGGCCAGGAGGAAGAGCTCAGCCGCGAGAGCCGCTTCTACCTGCGAGGCTACGGGCTGGGCCACTGCCTGCAGCCCAAGGAGGGGGCTGGGGAGGGCCCCGGCCTGTACAGCCCCCCGGCAGCCGGCGCCGTGCTGCGGGAAGGGGAGAGCCTCCGCAGGCGCTACATCGACCGGGCCAAGCGCATCGACACCATCTCCCGAGCCGTCTTCCCCTTCACCTTCCTGGTCTTCAATATCTTCTACTGGGTCGTTTACAAAGTGCTGCGCTCAGAGGACATCCACGTGGTGCCCTGAGGCTGCAAAAGTGGGACTGTCTCTTGGTGTGACCCCCAGAGTGTGCTCAGGTGCCACAAGCTCAGCCAGAACTACATTTCCCTCTGTCCCGGAGTGGTGGCACAGCTGGGCTGGGCCTCAGAGCCTGGATGTGTGGCAGCCCCCGTGCCCCACTAGATTCCGTGGCACAAAGTGGGGGGATCAGCAATCACAGGTCCCCATGGTCAGCTGGAGAGAGGGACCCCTCCTGCTTCCTGCATGGCGTCACCCCCAGGTACCCCGGGATGCTGTGCTGTCAGGGCACAGGGAAAGAACTACTCCCCAGGAATGCTGTGCTGCTGGGGGAAGCCCTGGCTATCCAGGGGCACAGGAGACCCCCGGGTACTTTGGCACAGCCAGTGGCCAGAAAACATCACCTTCCAGAAAAACACCCTCCCCCTCTCCACACCTACCATGTTAGAAGATGCTGCTTCTCCATCCTGCATCACTGAGCTGTGGGCCCCGAGCAGCCAGGGATTAGGCTGCAGTCCTCTCCTCTGGCCTGGAGCTTGGTTGCAGGAAAGAGCAGGCAGCACCCCTGCCTGCACCTGGACTACACAGGGTGCTGGCTATGGCCCCATAGCCCCCTGCCCAGCAATGGACAGGGCCCCTGCAGCCCCAGCCAGCTTCAGCACACAGCAAAGCAGCAGCTCAGGGATGCTGCCCTCCCTGCAGAGCTCAGAACTGCCCATGGTGCCCAGGGCTGCAGGCAGGGCTGTGGCAGGGACAGTGGGCAGGAGGCTCTGTTTGCTCCAAGGAAACACCAGCCCTGAGGCAGGCAGCAGGCAAGCTCGATCCTACTGAAGGGGCACAGATGGCTACTGCAGTTGCAGATGGGAGTCACTTGGCATTGGGGAGATGGCACTGTATTATCAGCAGGGTAAGGCCCACAGCCCATCTTCCAAGGGAGATTTTTTGGGATGAAAGCAGTAGAGAAAGCTTGGCCAATCCTTTTGGAGGAGCAGAGTGAGCAGTGGCATCCCCAGACTGCTGCTTTCCCGCAGAATCATGGTGCCAGAAGAGAGATGGAGGTGAAAGTTGCCCCATTCCTCAGCCCAGCATCCAGGTGCAGCATCCCCTGGGCAGGTTCATCCCTAATATTCCTCCACTGGAGAGGAGAGGAACTGGAACCCTGACAGGACAAGCTCAGCAAGGCTTCCAGCCCTCCAGATCTGGATACTCCCCATGCTTTGCAGGAAATAAAAGCAGCAGGTGATGTTTAAGTCCTCCAGAGAGGAGTGTGGTGATGCTGTCCTTTCCCTTTGCCCACAGTCAGCCTGGAAGAGGTCGCAGCCCAGCAGGTCCCATGGCCATAGGTGCAGGAGAGGGCCCAGAGTCTTCCAGGCAGGGCAGGATGGAAATAGGATTCACTCCTTTCCTTGGAGGCTGTGGTGCCCCATGGCACAGCGAGTGCTCTAGTGACCCACCTGCCATGGCAGAATGGACCCTGGAGGGCAGGGGGACACGGGCAGGAGGCCAGCACTGCCTTCTGAAACCAGACCCAGGCAGAAACCCCTGTTGTAATCCCTGGCCTGGCTCCTCAAGCACCACTCGTCACCCTCTTCCTCGCAGGACTGACTGGCAGCATCGTCCAGCCCCTCTGAGCCCCACGGAGTGCTCAGCCACATGCACCCATTCACAGATGGGGCAAGCAAAGAACTGGCCCCAGGCCACTCCATGAGGGGACTGAGGGACCCACAAGGACAGGCTGAGCCAGCTCAATCCCAGCACTGTGCATGCCTCCCCTGCCGTGGGGTTCCCCATGGGGCCCCACCGTGTGTCCAGGCCAGACTTGCTTTTGGGGAGGCCCCATCTGGAGGCACCCTCGGCTCCCCCAGTACCTGAGGCAGTGCCAAACAGGGAGGTACCAGTGTCAGAGCAGCACCCACAGGCACTGGACGGCCATGCCAACCTCCAGCAGTGGTGGGTTTTTAAACAGCATCGATCTTCCTACGCAAATAAAGCTTTCTGGGATTTTCGGCCGTGTGTGCTGGGGATTTGTCTCTGCCAAGAGCACTGCAGCCAGCTCCCATACACAGTGTGGGGAGGGGACAAGGGCACAACTGCCCTGTGGGGACAGAAGCCCTGACCCACCATGATATCAATATAGATATCATTACCTCTCCACGGGTGATTTTTCTGACATATTTGATGACTGTCACATTTAACTCCCATGTGGGAGATGCCAGGTGGGCTGGGCAGGAGCCCCCTGCAAGCCCTCAGCCCCAAACCTCATCACTTTCTCTCCCCACCCAGCTTTGTGGGTGCTCCCCACAGTCACCCCAGCCCCTTTCCACCCATCCAGGCTTGGCCAGGGGACAGGACCCGAGAGGAGGCAGAGGTGGGGCCGGTAGGGTTCCATCTCTGTGGTGGAGCTCAGACACCCGAGCATGCGCAGCATCCCAAGGGCAAACCTCCCTCCCTCGGGCCCTTCACTCCGGCTCGCTGGGCAGGCGCCAACCTTACAGAGCTGCCAGCTGTCCTGGGGGCTTACGCCAGCCCTGCAGTGCCACCCGGGGCCGGGGCTTTTGTCCCCAGCTGGTGCAGGGGTGGGCAGAGCCCGCAGCTGAGGGCTGAGCGCCCGAGCAAACATCAATCTCCCTCTGTGCTCCCGGCCAAGTTTCACAGACCAGCTCTGTTGGTACCTCGCAGCCCCATCACCCGCCCGGCCCCACCGAGGGCCTTCTGAGGCAGGGAGGAGAGAAAGCAAGCTGCGCCCACGCTGGTTTGGTGCTGGGGTTGTTCTTTAGATGGGACAAACAAAGCTTCCCCAGGGTCTTGCTGCTGTCCCCACCCCAAAGCGAGAGAGGACACAGCCGAGGGAGAGCTGTGAGGTATTTCACACCAGCACGGTGTCCCCGATTCCTTCGCTCCCTGCTCTGGAGTCAGGACATCGCCTCTGGGCACTCAGTGTCTGTTTGGAGACAAACATTGCAGTCAGCCCTGAGCCATTCAGCTCCAGGAACCAGCACATCACAGAAAAAAATGAAAAGTGCAAAAACTCAACACATCCCTCCCAGGCCAAAGCCCCAGGTCCCAGGCACTGCTCACAGCAAGGTGGGGAGCTCATTTCTGGCATTGCACTTGAAAAGGTGTAAGGGTAGCACAGCCCTGTGGCTCTGCAGGTAATTGTGGTTCCGGTGTCCCTGAGGGCAATTTTAGAGTTGGGAGCAGCACTCAGGCCCTGCCCTTGGTCCTCCCAGCAGCCCAGTTTGAACCGGGAGTCGCTGGGACACTCTCACAGCTCCAGGGATGCCACTGCCCTCCAGCACAAAGCTCCAGTGGGGCCCTCACATCTTGGTGATGGGGGTGCTGAGCCCCATGTCCTCTCACAGCATGGCCAGGGACCAGCCCAGGTGGCTCAGCCCCCCAGCAAAGCCCACGGTCTTTGGACAGAATCAGTTTTTCATTCCATGTTCAAGGCTGTGCATCGGCGGGTGCATCCCAGTCACCACAGACAGCAACTGTAGGCACAGGACCAACAGCCATGGCCAAGTTAATTGCTGGTTTAAAGGAAGTTAATGAAGTTAACACCAGGTTAATGGAACTCCCATAAAGTAAAATGAGCATCATCAGCACTGGCAGCTTCCCAATTCCTGCTTGCAGCAGGCCCAGGGCCAGTGTTGCAGTTGAGTTTAGGAACAGCAAGAAGGATGACAAGCACTCTATGATTCAGAAGGTATAAGATTCATTTATTAATAGAATATCACACTCTTATAGAGAAGTTCGTGTACCTAAGACCTGATTGGTCTTTACCAGACTCCTTGGTTAAACAGGGAGTAACTCTTTCTTGTAAACATCTTGTACAAGACCAGGTGCAAGGGATAAGATAATTGTTTGAATTCTTTTCTCTAATTTTCCCAGATTGAGTTATCTCTGTTCTCTCTTCAGAAGAACTGAGAATAACCACAGGCCAGGAGCACACACAGGCTGGGGACAGCATGGCCCCTTGCCAGTCCCAAGGGCTCCTTGGGTGGCCTGTGTGGAAATGTGCCTTTGGCTGGGCACTGCAGTGACATGCCAGCCAGGCCTCTGCCCCACCAACTACAGGGGGGCTGACCCTACTGGCACTGAGCTCTGCTGCTGTCCTTGGCAGCATCAGGGTGTCAAACCTTCTCTTCTTCCCCCTCTCCCTCACCAGGGCCTCTGCCCACAGCCTGGAGTTCCCATGGGGCAACTCCAACTGCCAGAGGTTCAGCAAAGCACCCTGTGCAGACAAAGCAGAGCCTGCAGGACAGCCTGTCCCACACTGATCCCAACTCCAAGGCCAGGGCAATGCCACAGGAACAGGTGACAGTTCTTCTGGGGCTCTGAGCAACTTTTGCACATTGCCTGAGCAGAGAATTTTTAAAGAAAATATCAAGCTCCAAAAGTCAGCCAGGCAGTCCTGAGCAGGCCAGAGCTGCCCCTTTACAAGTGGGAAGATGGACACAAGAGGAAAGCACCAGGAGCTGGACTGGCAGTGTGCCCTGCTGGGACTGGCTGTGCCACGGGCACCGGACCCTTACAGGACCACAGCCCCCCTGGGGGACAGGAACCTTCTGGCACAGGGAAGGTCCAGGTGCAGGGTGCTCTGGCAGTGTGGCTGTGCCAGCACCCCAGCCCTCAGCACAGCCCTGCAAGAGCTGTCCCTGTGACAGAGGAGTCCCAGTGCATCCCCTGCCACTCAAGCTGTGGCATCACACCACAGCCTGTTACCTCCACCTGCTCTTAGAGGCTGCACCACAGCCCTGCCAAACCCCACCCCACCATGGCCACATCCACCCAACAGCATGGCTTAAGGACCAGCCTGCACCACTCTGGGGACACCAGCCGTACATGCAGCCTACTTGGCACCCCACAGCTCCCCATCCCAAGGGGTATGGGGGTGCCAGGTACTCCTGGGGACAGGCAGGACACCTGGGAAGCAACAGTGAGGGAGTGCTGGAACACAGAGACTAGCAGGGATCAGCCCTGCAGCACTCCCAAACCCTGGGAATAGGGGATAACTGCCCAGCTCTGGAGTATCATTTTGCACAAGAGAAAACAAAGCCACGAGGTTTTCCAGCCTCCAGAGTGTTTGCCCGACTTGAGACATCTCTGCGCTTCAGCTCCCCAGGGACAGGGGGAGGACCCCAGCACTGAAGAAACAAGGAGTGATTATCAGCCCACAGGCTCTGAAGAGCTTTTGTTCCCTGGATGTGGCAGAGCAGGGATCGGAGGACACCTAGCGAGATGCCTCGATGGCACCCAGAGCCCTGAGCCTCGATGGCCACAGCCCTGCTGTGGTTCCATCCTGCCCCCTCCTCCTGGGGTGGGGACCACAACAAGACCCCGGTGGGGACCACAACAAGACCCCAGTGGGGCTGTAGGGCTGTGCAGCCCTGGGGGAGAGGCACAGGGGAGAACTGGCTCCTCACATCCCACTTCCCATTGTGGGAGCCTCCAAGTCTCCTTGACAGGCCACACGTGCTACCAATGCTGCTCACAGCTGTGTTACTCCTGCAAAAGCAGGGATTAAATCCAGGGCTCACCTCAGAGATGCTGGCTGGCACGCAGGTGCCCTTTACAGCTCTCCAGGTCCTGCTGACACCAGCACTGCCCATTTCCAGAGGTTCTCATCTCAACTGCCAGTCAGATGTAACTGGTGCAAATGGGGCAATGCCCAGTGACCATGACTTATTCTTGTGGCTGAACTTGTTGAAGAGAGAACAAAATGTTTGAGTGCAAACATCTGGATGGGCCCAAGCACCCCAAGAAGAGACAAGCTGGATCCAACACCACAGAGTCCACACACGCAGGCAGAGAGGCAGCAAACAGCCTGGCCATAACGCACACTCTGGATCAGGCTGGATCTGACAGAGGAGCACAGGGAGAGGTGCTTGGGAGGAGGGCTCATTCAGGAGCTTCTCACAGAGTTTTTGAGGCAGAGCTGAAAGCTCAGGGCCAAACCAAGTCCTGAGCCCATGGGGTGCAATCCCCTCTTCCCCAGGACCCTGTACTGACACACAGAGCCACACCCCACACTCACAGCAGCCCCCAGCCCATCAGGCAGCCCCAGCACTGCTGAGCACACAGAATCACTGAGGTCAGAAAAGATCTCGGAGATCGAGTCTAACCTATGACCAATCACCAGACCATGGCACTGGTTGTCATGTCCAGTCTTTGCTTGAACACCTCCAGGGACAGTGACTCCAGCACCTCCCTGGGCACCCATTCCGATGTCTGATCACCCTTTCTGTGAAGAAATTACTCCTGCTATGCAGCCTGAAGCTCTCCTAGCACAGCCTGAGATGATGTCCTGTGATCCTGTCCCTGTTCCCTGGGAGCAGAGCCTGACCCCACCCGGCTCCACCCTCCTGGCAGAGAGCTGTGGAGTGATAAGGACACCCCTGGGCTTCCTTTTCTCCAGGCTGAGCCCCCACACCTCCCTCAGCCTCTCCTCGTCGGATTTGTGCTCCAGACCCTTCCCCAGCTTTATTGCTTCAGCAGCTCATTGTCTTTCCTGAGCTGAGGGGCCCAGAACTGGGCACAGGTGTGCGCAGTGCCCAGCGCACGGGGACAACCACTGCCCTGGGCCTGCTGGCCACACTACTGCTGTGCCGGCCAGGTGCCGCTGGTCTCTCGGCCAGCTGGGCACGCTGCCGGCGGGCACACGGACGGCGCCGCCCCGGGAGCGGCTCCTCCGGCACCTCCGGCACGCCCCGGCCCTGCCGCCATGGCCCCTTCCACCTCGGTCACGTGGCACCGCCCCACGTGACCCGCGGGAGGGGGCGGGCCGATGCGCGCCTCGCTGCCCGGGATTGGCGGCGGGGGCCGACGGTGCCGCGCTGCGATTGGTTCTACGGTCAGTCCTGCCCGAGGACTCCCCGATGATTAGGCAGCCGAGCTGTCAATCAGCGGCAGTCCCGCGGCGGACCGATGGCGGCGCGGGGGATGCTGCGCTGGGTCGCGGTGGCGGCGGCCGCGGTGGCGGCGGCGCTGGCGCTGGACAACGGCCTGGCGCGGACACCGCCCATGGGCTGGCTGCACTGGGAGCGCTTCCTTTGCGGCACCGACTGCGCCGCCGACCCGCGCCGCTGCGTCAGGTACCGCCGCGGGGCACGGGGAGCCCGGGGCAGCCCGGCTAGCCCGGGGCAGCGGACAGCCGGCCCGGTGCTCTGGCACCCGCTGTGCCTTCCCCGCGCTCCCCCGTGGCTGTGCCGCCGGTAGACATCAGACGTTCTCCGCTTTCTTTCCCGGTGGTGCGCCCTGGTCGTGCCCAGCGAGCAGCTGTTCGTGGAGATGGCTGACAGGATGGCTGCCGAGGGCTGGAGGGACGCGGGCTACGAGTTCATCTGCATTGACGATTGCTGGATGGCCCCGACGCGGGACAAGCAGGGCAGGCTGCAGGCAGACCCAAAACGGTTCCCCGGTGGGATCCGCAAGCTGGCCGACTACGTGAGTGCCACCATGGCCCGGCGGTGACCCAGCCTGGGAGCAGGGAGGGCAGGACGGCTGGGTGGGCATGGCTGCATCGCTGCCGAGATAAGGCCCTGCCTGCCACGGTGGGGTTTTGTTTCCCTTGCTGGCCCAAATCCTGTCCCTCCTGCCTTGTGGCTGCCGCATCCCAGGGTCTGTTTCTGTCTGCACACACAGGTGCACTCCAAGGGTCTGAAGCTGGGAATCTACAGCGATGTTGGGAACAAGACGTGTGCTGGCTTCCCTGGCAGCTACAACTACTATGACCTGGATGCCCAGACATTTGCTTCCTGGGGCGTGGACCTACTCAAGTTTGATGGCTGCAACTCTGACTCACTGGAGCTGCTGGCAGAAGGTAGGCATGGGCTCGAGGCAGCTATTCCCATGGGTGGGAATATTCTGCAGGCAGCAGCAATTCCAGGCCCAGCACCAAGCTCCAGGGACTCGCTTTTCCCTGACCATACTCATTTAAGGGACTTGCTTACAAAAGCAAATCTGAGGCTCTGTTCTCAAGCCCATGGTGCTGAGTGTTGCTGTGTTAAGTGTTTTTACCTGCTCAGTCTCCTGGAGCTCTCCTTCAAGCACAGCTCGGAAAAGGAGCTCTCAGCTGGAGCCTGGATCAGGCTGAGCACATCAGCTGTGTGCTCTGGGGGTGGCTGTGCAGCTATTAACTCAGCACAGGCTCTGCCCTTCTGCAGTGCCTGTACTGGAGAGCCCAGAGCGTTTCACACACTTAACCCTGAATCCCTTTGGTGGGGCCTTGTCAATGTGAATCAGCCTGAAGCTACGACAGCTTGTGTCAGCCATGAAAGGAGCAGTTAAGGGGGATTTTAACCGATAAAAATGAAGGGAATTACGGCATAAAAATCCTACTGGAGTTCTCCTCTTAAAGCACACCAGTGTAAATACCACTTCAGAAGTTATTTGCACTAAGGCTGGTGAGGCAGCAGCTGAAAGCTCAGCAGCTCCCTGTGCTGAGGGGACTTGGCTACAGACTCTTTTGAAGCACAGGCAAATCCCAGTGCCACAGGAGTAGATTTGTGGGAAGAACACTTTAACTTGGAAAGCTTTTTTCTCTTGACTAGGCTCTCTGGCTGCTGGCACAGTCAGCACCACCACGTTTGGCAGCAGGAGTCCTGCACAAAGTCCTGTCTGCCTGGCAGGGAGAACCTGCCCAAGTGACAATGCCATCGAAGCCAGATGGTGGGGCATATGCCAACTGCCACAGACAGGAGCACAGCTCAGCACCCTGAGTGACAGCTGAGCTGAGAGCTCCTGTTGGATCGTATGTGTAACCCAGATACAATCCAATTGTACTGAAGGAGTTCCAGAGGAGAGAGCAGACTTTTCTTCCCCTCTCTGCCAATTGGAGGGGACTTAACAGGGCTGTTTGGGGACAAGGACAGGAAAAACCAGAGCTTTTGCATTCCTGCCCAGTCCATATGGCACTAAGTGCCTCATAAGAATGTACTCCTGCATGACCCAGCAAAGCTGCACTGCTTGATAGATACTGACTTGTGTTTCCTGGGTATCTAGAGGAAAAATGCCATACAGGAAAGCTTTTAACCTCTTGTTAACCTGGCTGTATGTACAAAGGGATCAGCAGTCTTGGAGCGACAGCCTGCCCAAGCAAAGCTCCTGTCCTTGGGAGGCAGGTGACCAGCTGCAGACTTTAAATTCCCCTGTCCTCCCTGTGGTGTCTCAACCACAAAAATGTGTTCAATCTTAATTTTGCAAGAGTTGAACTGAAACCTGACCTGTGACATTGGCTTAGTTCTGCTGTATGACCAAGGAGGTTGTGTAATCTCTGTCTGTCCTCTTCCTTTAGGATACAGGCGCATGTCTCTGGCCCTGAACAAGACTGGAAGGAGCATTGTGTACTCCTGTGAGTGGCCTTTCTACTTGAGGCCTGTGCAGCAGGTAAGAAGTGCCTCCCAAGGTTTATCCTGAGGCTCAAGTGGGTAGAAGAGAAAAACATTTAAGATTGCAAAACAGCATCCTCAGAAACCTGCTGCGCTCTGTTCTGACAGAGAACAAGACTTTAAAATGGAGGAAAAAAACTTTTTCTTCCAGAGCCCTGAAGCATTCCTGAACCATTGCTCTGCTGAAACAGATCCAGTAGGATCCTGCAGCATGAAGGCAAAGCCCAGATGGAGCATGCCAAAAAAACCCACAGCATCCATCTCCTTCCTCTCTCCAAGGAGCCAAGCAGCAAACCACTGGCAATGCAGACACACAGCCTAGCAGATAGCTCAGTGTTATTCCTCCTGGATGCAGAGTGCTGCAGGCTCAGCCTTGCAGACAGCTCTGGGGACCACAAGAGAGGCTTTGTGACATCCTCCACATTGTTCAGACTTCTGCCAGCCAGGGTCTGTGACTGACACATTGCCCTCCACCCACAGGTGGCTTCCCCTGTGCCACTGTGACAGGATGGTGCCATTCCCTCCCACTGGAATTAAATGCATTACTCACCAAAGGGTGTAAACCCAAGATACAGCAATAATTACTGGGATATTACAGTTTAATCCAGTCTGTCACACCTTCAGTAAAATTGTGAAGGAATTTTTTTTAACAGAGCTGGTGGTCACAACTGTTCTCCCAAGGGGAGCAACAGTGTTGTCTAGAACACATCAGAGTGGAGTTACTGGGCACAAAGCATTCAAGGGAATCAGCATGCACTACATCATCCAGATAGCTGGTGATGGAAGGTGTTATCCTTGTTCTCCCCCAAGCTACCTTTGGTCCAGTCTGGCCTTGTTGACACTCTTGTTGACCAGGCAGGTGCTCTTGTCTAATCACACTCATTGTTCTGGCAGCCCAATTACACAGAAATCAAACAGTACTGCAACCACTGGAGGAACTTCTATGATGTCTATGACTCCTGGAGCAGCATCAAGAGTATCTTAGACTGGACAGCACTTCACCAGGACACCATTGTGAAGATAGCTGGGCCAGGGGGCTGGAATGATCCTGACATGGCAAGTACAGCAACACCCACCCCAGTTGAAGCATCAGCAAAAAAAACTTCCCTCAGCTGCAGGCTAATAATGGGAAGGGAGAGAACTGGGGGAGAAACATTGAGGACAAGGGCTCTGATGGGACCCTAGGATCAGTATCTTGGTGAGAAGGTCCAGGGTAGAAAGGGAAAGAGAACTGCAGCTATGGATCGTACCAAGGAAGCACCATCTTTGTGTCATACAGCCTCCACAAGCAGTACCAGCTCAGAACACAGGTGTAGCATTGGGGCACAATCTCCAAAGTGCTGATGTCCCACCAGAGTGAAAACCCCTGGGTGCCAGCATTGCAAGAATCTGAATCCAAAAGCATTCTTAAACACTGCCTAGCCACTTAAAGAGCTTTCTTCACTTCCATCAGGGACTCATCCTAAATTGCCACATAGTCATGCCTTGCTTTTCCCAACCAGCTATCAGCAGGCACTCGGCCTATCTAGCCAGGCTCCAAAGAGAGGTCCCACCCTGTGATTTCCTGGTACTGGTGGCCCAGTTTCTCCTCAGCAGGCAGCGTTACCAGGCACTTTTTGTTTGCTTGTCATAGCTGGTGATTGGAAACTTTGGGCTGAGCTGGGACCAGTCGGTGACTCAGATGGCCATGTGGGCCATTATGGCCGCTCCCCTGTTCATGTCCAACGACCTGCGGCACATCCGTCCTGAGGCCAAGTGTCTGCTCCAGAACAAGGAGGTGATAGCCATCAACCAGGATCCACTGGGCAAGCAGGGATACCAGCTTCTCAAGGTACAGCAGGAGGGGGAGGTTGCAGAGTGGGGCACAGGAGGGATGGAGGTGCTCAGGGTTTGGGAAGAGGAGCCCAGTGAGCCCATTTGTTCCTGAAGCCTGCTGGAACAGACAGGCATGCAGACCACCTGTGGGAGACTTCAGTCTCCCACAGCCTAAGCCCTGGGTTTGTTTTCTCCTTGGCAGGACAAGAAGTTTCAGCTGTGGGAGCGGCCCCTGTCTGGCCAAGCCTATGCTGTGGCAGTGCTGAACCATCAGGAGATTGGAGGACCCCAGAACTTCACCTTCTCCCTCACCTTCCTTGGCAATGGGCTGGCCTGCAACCCAGCCTGCTCCATCCGACAGGTGCTGCCAGCCAGCAGGGACTGGGGCATTTACAGCTGGATCTCCTCCCTCAGTGTGGAGGTGAACCCCACAGGCACTGTGCTGCTCAAAGTCCTGCCACTATAGGCAGCACAAGGACAATCTTTTCCTAAGCCTTAGGCTCTGTCTGAACTTGGGGCAGGAAACTCATCTTCTTCCACGCAGGTGCCTTTCTTCTCAGGCATTCATTATCTGAACTTTCAGCCTAATGTGACAAATAGCCATCGCTGCATCAAGAGGTAACAGAGAAAGGGTGAACAGCAGAGCAGTGCCCCTTTCCCTGGCATCTCACCCAACTCCTCCTCCAAGGGGGTGGAAGGGCTCCAGCAGGGCGGCAACTTCTGTTTACACCCACTGCCACTACAAGCAAGGAAAGGCAAGGGATGCACAGGCAGGATCTTACAGCTGTCCTTGAGCATTTTAGGGACAACAGGCAAACACACCTTGGCCACCTTGCTCTCTTTTCCAGACCAGGGCACAGAGTCCAAGAAAAGCTGCTCCCACCCCTGCTGAGGAAACCCAACACTTCAGAACATGGACATGCACTTCCATCTTCTGACAACTCAGGGACTGACATGAACCATTGCACTTCTTAGCAACTTTCTTGACAGCTGCTATCAGGCCTTAGGACTCAAGTTTTTAAGGGTTTCCCCTCACTCCAGGAATCTCTCACCAGTGGCTGCCACTTCCCTTTAGATGACAACTCCCTCTTCACCCTTCATATGGCCACTGGAGTCCCCTTTCTCCATGAATCCTGCCTCCCAGAAATCCCTAAGTGCTCACTTCCCACTGCTGGCAGCAGCTTTTAGGTTGAATAACATGGGCTCTCCAAGACAGGAGATGGATAATTCACTTAAGCAGCTATCATGTGCAAGTATATTCTCTTCTGATTACAATACAATCAGGATTTCTTGATTTGTTCTTCTGTGATTAAGCAATTTGATTAAAATCCCTTCAAGAGGCTATGCTTTTTCTTGTATAAGAGTACAGCATGGTATCTGAAATTAAACCATGGTTTAGAAAACAGGCCGGTTTGTTCCAGTCATGTAAGTTTTTGTGAAATTTGTCATGATTACTAGAAACAGCACTCAGTGAAGCTGACATAATACAGCCATACAGTCCACCCCACAGGCCAAAGCCACCACTGCCTACACAAATCTGAAAAGGCCATCATATCAGCTGACATTTAATAAGCAAAAACACAGATTCCCTTACAATTCAGTAACTGAGTGCTCTCAATCATGAGGATGTGAAAAGACATCTCTCCACCCTCCAGCTCCGGTGAACTCCGCATTGCATTCCCAGCACCTGCTAACAGCAAACTTCCTACTCACAGAAATGCTCCTCTCTAAGGGGAAGGTGTCCTGGAGGCTGTCCCAACAATCTACCACACTCTGGTTGTTGCCCATTTGAAACTTCACTGCTGTGCTTGGCCTTCTTCCTTCAAGGAAAATGCTAAGAGAAGCCAACAGCAGCTGGCACAGGGAAAGGGAGCTGAGGCCTGTAACACCATGTGCCAGGAGCAACCACAGGCATGGAGCTGTCCCTCACCTCTGAGCTGCCACAGCTAATAGCACCTGCCTAATTACCTAATTAGGCACCTGCCTAATGGTACAGGTACCAAACCCACTGGCTGCTGTTGCTGTTTTGGTACAGACTGTCAGCTCCACAAAGGCTGCTCCAAGGCCTTTGCTCCTTAGGGCAGTACAGCTGTTTGTAAAAAGGGGCCTACAGCCAAGTGCAGGGGCTGCTCAGGGGAGTTTATAAACGAGCCTGCACCGTGCTCATGCAGAGAGGTCACTGGCACCCATTACAGAACACCTCTTGGAAACACAGTAAAGAGATCCCAGCTACTGGCAGGGATTCTTCACAAGCCAGGTTAAAAACTTCTGTTAAATAGCTCTGCAAGCAACACCTCCCTGCTGAGTTGATGTAGTCACAGCTCCCACCCCAAGTGAAAACACATTAAAAAAAGCAAGGGATCAATCTAATTACTTTAATATGGTCCGTAACGATGAGCAGGATGATGCTTAGAACTGGATCACCTGGCCCTGTAAGAAGCAAGAGACAAGAGTGAGTTTATTCACCACTGAGTATTGCCCCTCCTTTCTCAGCCACTCACAGAATACAAACTCACCTTTCTCTTCTTGTCTCCTCCCAGCTCAAAGTGCTTGCATCTCTTAATTGCCAGCATCCTCTTGGACCTGCAGTTGGGCTCCACACACTCCAGCCTCAGCACAATCTTTTTGGTGGTCTTGGCCTGGGAAGAGGAGCAGGGTGTTTCAATGAACCTCACATCCCCAAGCAGACAAACTGCTGCCCTCAGGGAGAGCTTGTTCCCTGCACTCCTGAACATTCAGTTTGTTCCCAAAGTGCAGAGAGAGACTACAAACACAGTTAGGCTCCCTCCACTGAAAACGAGAAGGCACTTTGAGGATCAGTAGTGGTTCAAGATCAGAAGTGGTTTGGTATCTTCACAAAAAGGGTGCTGGCAAAAGCATTCAGTAGGGCAGGGCTGGTTCCTGCAGGGATCAGCCATGCTAGAGAAGTCTGTTCTACTGAACAGAGCAAGAAACTCACACTTTTACAGTGTGGGAGCACAGGCCAGCAGTGCTCAGGAGAAATCCAGAAGAAAATTGGGCAAAAGAAACACCTGGAAGTAACACGACTGGCAAACCTTCTCTGGAAGGAGCAGTGACACAACAGGCTCAGTGCAGACCTGCAGCTACTCAGAAGTTGGATACTCAGCTACTCAGAAACCTGGAAGACTGCAGAGGAAAGAATCCAAAGCTGGGAGACTGCTGTAGCAGCTGGACAGGGCTGTGACCACCAGCTAAAAACCTCAGCCAACCATCCATACAATGCTGACTGGGAAAAAACAGAAATGGGAATTGCAATGTATAGGTAGAGAGTGCCAGCAATGCAGGTGCTTGGTGTACCCTGCTTGCAGAAGCACTTTCTGTGAGGTGTCTCCCACTTCCTAGCACAAAGTCAACTTGAAAACCCGCTGCCTCATTTTTTTTTCTTGCTGGAAGGCTTCCTGTACACCTCCAGCAGGACACCAGGGCTTCCCAGCAACAAGCCAAGCAGCTCTATGAGCATAACTAAACAATTCACACCAACTAACAAATCCATCCACTGGGTTTTGCTTCCCTGCTGTAAATACCACACCAAGCAAGCAGACAGCTCCTTTCCCTTTGTCAAGCCCAGGAAGGGCAAGCAGTGAAGGAAACATTCCTTTCACTGCAATTATCCCTCCCAGAAAGACCCCACTCCCCTGCAGCATCAAAGCTGAGAACCTGCTCTGCAAACACAGCCCAAGTCACCCTGCAAATGAGGAGCATCTCCATGAGACAGGACAAGGAGATGAGCCATGTACTTGATGGCAGTTTGCGAGGGAGATGGAGAAGGACTTTTTACAAGAGCACAGAGTGACAAGGCAGTAGGAAATGGCTTCACACTGACAGAGATTTAAGAGAGTAGGAAAAAATTCTTCCCTGTGAGGGCGGGTAGGCCCTGGCACAGGTTTCCCAGGGAAGCTGTGGCTGCCCCATCCCTGAGAATGTCCACAACCAGGCTGGATGGGCCTTGGAACAACCTGGGATAGCAGAAGGTGGCCCTGCCCACAGCAGGGGGCTGGAACATGACCTTTAAGGTCCCTTCCAACCCAACCCCTCCTGTGATGAGGAGGCGATGCCTGCACTGCCCTAACACAGCCAGAGCAGAGCACTGAGGAGTCCTCCCTCAGCTGGGCACGTGGGTTGCCAAGGAAGTTTCCTGTTCCTGAGGAGCAACACTCACTCACACACTCACTCACCTTTTTACGGAAGATGGGCTTTGTCTGGCCCCCATAGCCACTCTGCTTCCGATCGTAGCGCCTCTTTCCTGCAGGAAAATGGCTCCAGTCAGGCAGCAGCCAAGGAGATGCTACAAGCACAACTGGCACTTTCTAAATCCCAGCACAGCTCAGCCTGTCCCTGAACAGCCCAGCAGAACCAGTGTCACGGTTCCTGTGCTGTCCCCAAAAGTGGAACCTTTGCCTCACTGTGCACCCAACAGACACACAAGGTTAAGGGACTCGATTTATTCAGAGGTCTGTGCAGAGAAGGGTGCTGCATGGTAAATCCTCAAAGCCAGCACACAAAAATATTGATACAGTCCTGTTCAGGTGATATTTGCATAATTAATCCACATCACTACTGGCAGAGCTACCACTGGATTCACTTTCTTTCACCTCGACTTGAAGGCCCAGCACACTTTAAACTCACAGCCCACGCTCGGTAGGCAGGGCTCTCCCTCGGGCTGGGCAGCCTGGGCTCCAGCTGTGCTTTCGCAGCCAGCCATGTTCACCCAGAGCACATCCCCTAATTAGTTAAACATTTCTGTACGACAACCATCCCAAACTGCTTTGGCCTGACACGTCCTTAGTCTTTTTCCCTTTATCTTTTTAGTTCCCTTTATTGTACAGCACGTCCTTTAGATCAAGTGTCCTCTCCAGCCATACAAATGTCCCCAGTCTACCCCACCCGTGCCGGGCACACGACACGGACCGCACGCAGCTCCCCGGGAGCGAGCCCGTCCTCACCCTGCGCGTAGAGCGAGTCCTTCCCCTTCTTGTATTGCGTGACCTTGTGCGGCTGGTGCTTCCCGCACTTCTTGCAGTACGTCCGGCGGGTTTTCGGCACGTTCACCTGCAGGAGAAGGAGAGAAGTCGGTCACGGCTGCTGCGCATACGCCACATCCCGCTCCGAAGGCCTCGCTCCCGCCCTTCCCCTTCTCTCGGGCCCTGCGCTGCCATCCGGGGGTGGGGAAGCCCCCGCGCCGGCCTGGCCGCCCAGCCCGCAGCCATCGCAGCGGAGGGAGCCCGGCCCGGCGCGGCCCCGGGGCGGATGCCGACGGATGGAGCCCGGCCCAGCCCCAGCACTCACCATTGCGGCGGCGGCAGCCCGGAGAGGAGGCGCTGACCGGAAGCGGAAGTGAATGTGAGCTGGGGACCATAGAGAGGAGCGTGCGGGAGGGCAAAGGGCACGGCGCCCCCTGGCGGTGGGAGGAGAGCAGGGCGGCAGCCATGGCGGGGAGGCTGGGTCCGGGATTACCTCCTTGTCGTTCTTTCTAGACACTTAGGAGCCTAGAAATTGATTTACGCATTGAGACAAGAAACAGAAATTAAGCAGAAAGACACCCTTTGTTTGAGAAGAATATTTGAATCATGTATGAAGAAATATGAATATACAACAGGCTATTGCTTTTAAGGGGCAACCCTTATTAGTGCTTCGTGCTTTTCCTGAGAGAGAAGCACGGGACGTCCATAATTCTTTGCTTTTTATTGTCTCTTTTATTGTCCTAACCCTAATTATCCCAATTTGTATTACCTTAATTTTTTAATTATTAAACTTTTAAAATTTTAAAAAAGAAACAAGTGTGAAGCGTTTTTCACATAGTGGTGGTCAGCCAACTCGGCCAACACCTGGCACTGCCCACAGCCCGGGGTAGGCTCCAGGGCTGGGTGACCCACGGCAATGGCCCTTCTGTCTGCAGGAGGAAACACAAATGCTGCCTTTGAGTCAGAAAACTAAAAAAGGGGAACCGAAAGGGTGGGGTTGGCCGGCCCCGTCCTTCCTCCCTGCGCGCCCTGCCGTCTCTGTCCGTCCCCGCTGCCACAGGCACCCCGACCTGCCGGAGTGGGCGCACGGCAGGGCCCCGGCTGGCACGGCGGGAGGGCTCGGTGAGTGTGGGCCCCGGAGCCATGGCACGGGGCAGCACGGAGCTCTGGGCTCCTGGGCACCGGCGGGGCCCGGCTGATGTGGCTGTGGGACAGCCGGGGTGGCGGGAGGATGCATGTGGCCTGTGCTGGTGGCCTGACACCTCTGCTGGGCTCCTTGGGGGCAGGAGAGCCGTGCTGGGCGCTGGGCACGGGGTGCAGGTGAGCCAAGCTGGGAGGGCTCTGCCTTGTCCCACAGTTCCAAGCAGGTGGCATCTGACCCCGGTCACCTGGCCGTGGGGCTGTGGGTGCAGCGGGGCAGGGAGGTAGAGTGGGGGTGCCAGGGGCTGCAGGCTGTGCTAGAGCAGGGAATCACAGTGGTGTGGGGGTGCCAGGGGTGGCCAAGGACAGGGGTTGGTGTTCTGCCGGTGTCTTTGGCTGTTCCTCACCTTTGCTTTTTGCAGTGGGCACTGCTGGGGCTCAGCTCTGGGTTTGCTCACGAGTCTCTCCCATGCAGGAGGTTTCTCCCTCTGTCCCTCCCACCCATCATTTTTGACACCCTCGGGGCTGAACCTGAAGCATGAGGGCTGTGAAGTTTGTCACTCGCAGACACTCTGTCACCCTTCCTTCTTGTCCCAGGCATGCCAGGTCCCTGCCAGCCCCACATCAGCTCCTTAGCAGGAATCAGGCAGCAGCCAGAGCTTGACTGTGGAGGAGGGATGGCCTCGGGACCACGGTGGGATACAGTGTCCAGTGGCATGAGGCCAGCAGTGTGTGCTGGGCCTGGTGGTGAGCTCAGCACGCTGGGCCGAGGTGTGAGCATGGCAGGAAGTCACACTAGCTGGAGGGGGGGACACAGGACATGCTTCCACCCACCCACTCGTCACTCTGCTGTCACAGCACAGCAGTGGCAGCTGTGGGGGTGAGCCCTGTGGGGCACCCACCACGCCAAGGACAGGCAGGGACAGAGCGGGTCTGGTGGCAGTGCTGGGGACAGAGAGGCTGTGCCATGATGGGGCACAGCAGCCCTCTGAGACACGAATTGTCTTTTCCCCTCTGGCAGTTCCATCCGGAGGACAGTGAGGACGTGTGCCACCTGCCTGGCGCTGCTGGCCATGACCCTGCTGCTGTGACTCCAGGTAAAGCTCCAGGGACCCTGCACTGCAGCTGGGATGGGCTGGAGCCCAGGGCCCCTCTGCCCAGCCTCTGTGTCTGTGCCAGGGAGGGCAGTGGGAGCCCTCCTGCTCTTGGGACACAGGATCAGCAGCTGCACTTTTTAAGTAGGGAAAATAAGGCACAGGGCTACAGGGTGGTTCTGGGGTCACTCTGGGCTCAGCCACCCTGCCAACAGTCTGGGGGTCAGGGGCCATACCAGCCACCTGCAGGGACCCCAGATCCCTCCTCCTGAGGCCTCAATCAGCACACTCAGGCTGCTGTTTTTTCCAAAAGACTCCAATTACTAATTTTTTAAGTTGGGGTTTTTTGACCACCCAAACAAGCTGGAAAGGTCTGAGCCATAAGAGCCACAAGGAGGGAAGAGGGAAGCCTGGAAGAGGGAATCCTGCTTGTCCCCAGCCTCTCTGGGGACAGTGGGGCAGGGTCAGTACTGCAGCAGCAGGGGCTGTGCTGGGAGGGTCTGGGCATTGCCAGCAGATGGGAGGAGACCTCTGCTGCTTGTTCCCAAGCTGGGGCTTGCCCTGGAGAGAGGCACACTGTGTGGGATTGGGTCCTGGCATCTTTGTTCCCCACCTGACCCCCGTTGTGAGTGAGCCAATGCCCATCTCCTGTGTGGGGAGAGTGGATGGAATACTCAGCTGGGGAATGGGGGGCTGAACCCCTGTCTCTGGCCCACCTCTGAGACTCCCCCCAAGGAGATGGGCTGTGGGGAGCAGGGGAGAAAACCAGCTTCTCCCACATTGCTTTCCAAAGCTGTGCTTACAGGAGGAAAAAAGAGAACAAGGTTAGGGTGAAGGGGAAGCAGGGACTGTAGGTGGTCAGGCAGGAGACAGGGAGCTGGGCTCCAGAGGATCACAAGTCACTCATCAGCTCCCCAGACTGCAGTCAGGTGCTGGTCACAGCCCACAGCTCCAGCCACGTGGCTCTGGGACATGCTGGGCCCACCTGCAGGTGACAGCATGGAGTATGGGGTGAGATGCATGGGCTGCTCCAAGAGATGGGCCAGGGCAATTTCCAGCCCTTAAAGGCCAGGCAGCAGTGGGATGCAGGACTTTCATGCGCCCTTTCCTGCACTGCCCTTCCCCAAAGAGGCTCAGGGAAGATTTGCTGATGGCTGGGGAAGGATTTAACCCCTCTGCCTGCTGGCTAGAGGCAGCCTGGCCACTGACAAGTGCTGCTCACAGGGGAGGAAGGGGGGTTGAGCTCCATCCCTGCATTCCTGCAGGCTCTGTGGACACACAGGGGAAGGATGACTTTGGGGCTACTCCGTGCTCTCAGCAGCACTGTGACTTTTCAGGGCCAGGACCTACCCGCAGCTTTTTAGGGATTGGTCTCCCGTGACCACCCCTTGCACGCTGCCAAGTCAGCACGTCCCCAGCACAGAGAGGCTGCGGTGTGCAGGAGGAAACAGCCCACACAGGCTCACATGCACAGAGCTGGAGGGGAGGAGCGCCTGCAGGGTGTCACAGCTGGCTCAGTGCTCCTCCCTGGGGCTCCAAGCTCCCCCCATTTCCCTCTTTCTCCAGCTCTCTGTCCATCTGGCATATCCTGGGGGCCTCTTCAGCAGGAGTAGGAGCCATCCGGGTGGTGGCTTGGTCTGCAGGCTGGTGTGGGAGAGGGGCCAGGAGAGGTCACGTCACAAACAACCCACACTGACCTGCCCTCTCCCCTCTGTGGCCGCTTCCCCCCGCCGTGGGGGTCCCAGCACCCCCTGTCTGCCCCTGGGGCAAGGGGGAGAGTGCACCTGAGTGAGCTCCAGCAGGTTTTGGGCTGAGCAAGCACCGTGTCAGCATTGTCTTGCCCACAGCAACCCAGTGAGCACAGCACGAGGAGACCAGGGGGTTGACATGGCCAGTGTCATCCTGGAGAGCATCTTCTTGAAGCGCTCACAGCAGAAGAAGAAAACTTCTCCCCTCAACTTCAAGAAACGCCTGTTCCTGCTGACGGAGAGCAAGCTGTCCTACTACGAGTATGACTTTGAGCGGGGGGTGAGTCTGCAGCCACAGGGGCTGTGCCATGCCTGAGGGTCACCTGCTGTCCCTTGCCAGCATGTAGCCCAAGGGGTGGGTGGACAGGGAGAGGGCTTGGTTTGAATCTCTCCAGGTCTCCACTTGGTGACCATTTGAACCAAGGCTGTCTCTTGCAGCGCCGGGGCAGTAAGAAGGGCTCTGTGGACATTGAGAAGATCACCTGTGTGGAGACAGTGGCACCTGAAAACAACCCTCCCCCTGAGCGACAGGTCCCGGTGAGGAGGGTCCAGGGTCCTGCATCTGTCCCCTCACTTGGGGAATAGGGAGAGTCCCTGGGGTGGTGGCAGTGGGGGACAGCCCTGCTTGGCGTGGGGAGCTCTGTCCATACCATACCAGGGGTCCAGCTTGATGCAGAGCAGGGGGGTGCCAAAAGCTGTGGGCCTGTTCCAGAGGACATGCCAGCAGCTACGCAACAGGATGCCAGCATCCATCTCTGCCTCTCTCTTCCAGAGGAAAGGGGAGGATTACAACAACATGGAGCAGATCTCAATCATCGAACGGTTCCCCTACCCCTTCCAGGTGAGTTTTCACTGCATCCTCTTTGCTGGTCCACTCCGCCTGGTGGCAGGTCCTGAGGGGAGGACCCCCCAGGGGCCTGGGGTTGAACATGGCATCACTGCCCCGGTGCCAGGTGTCACTCAGCTGCTTGGAGACACTGCTGCTGTCCACACTGCATGGGACAGCCAGGTGAGCCTCTTGAAGCACTGAGCCAGCTCTGTTTAATACGGAAACCTGCTTCTGAGCTCTGTGCTGCCCCTTTCAGTCCCCTGGCTGGTGCTGGAGGAATGCTGGCTGCATACTCAGCCCCCAGCCCAGCTGCCTGCCCTGCTGGCACCCAGTGCACCCCCGGCACACCGAAAGTCAGAGAAGGAAGTGGAAAGTCTCGGGGGAGGGGGCTTATTTTTAACCTCTTTGTCACGGTCCCGCAAGCACCGTGTGGGGCCAGCAGACTCCGGCAGGGCTGGCTCAGGGTGGCCACAAGGCTTGGCTCCCCCCGTGCCTGCCGTGAGAGCCCTGCCGCGGTGCTGAGGTGCGTGGTCCTGCAGGTGGTCTATGATGAAGGGCCCCTCTACATCTTCTCCCCGACGGAGGAGCTGCGCAAGCGCTGGATCCATCAGCTGAAGAGCGGTGAGTGCCAGGGCTCTGCAGCTCCCTTGGGAAGCCAGCACAGGCACTCAGCTGTGCTGTGCCTGACCCACAGTGCCAGGCTCCCAGGGCTTGCTGGCTCATGGTCACCTGTGCCGTGTCTGAGGAAGAGTGAGCTGCTCCTGCGCAGGGCTGTCACCCTCTGCAGCACCACAGCTACCTCAGCTGAGGCTCCTTGCCCTCTCACAAACCTGCTCCAAAGTAGCTCAAGCAGGCTCAGGAATCACTGAGGGCAAGAGGAAATAGCAGATGTGGCCATACAGCTGTGCTGCCTTGGCATATGAGGGTTGGGTGCCTAGTGCTTTAGGGAACATGGACCACAAGCCTGGGGGAGCCAGGGAGCATCTTCCCCAAACCACCCCGAGCCTGCTCAGTGATGCTGAGATAATGCTCAGCCGGGTGGGTGCTCCCTCCTCGAGCTGGGAGTGTGTTGCAGCAGCCCTGTGCCAAGGGGCTCCAACCACCCAAAATCTGCTGGAGCCGCCTGTATGTGCCTCCTGGCACATGTGTGTGTGTCTTTCTGTGGCTTTGTGCTGGCAGGGTGGGATTAGCTGCTTGAGTTGACACGGGGAAGTTGGCTCGAGCGAGGCGGAAGAGGGGCAGGCTGATAACGGGGAAGTCGGTTATCTCACCAGAGCCCCAGCACAGCAGCCAGTCCTCTCCCACTTCCCTGCTGAGGGAGGAGGGTTGCTCTGGCAGCTCAAGCCAGTGTAGAATCCACAGGGGAAGGAGAGAAAATGCTGCCTTTTTGCTGTCAGGATGTCCTCCTCTTACTCCACCAGAGAACGGGGTCTCTGCACCCCGTGCAGCTGCTGTGGGCCAGCCTCAGACTGTTGGCAGTGTTTAGGCACATCCAGTTGTCCCTCTAGCTTGGGGAGAAGCGTGAGGAAGCTGGTCAGCCTGCCTGGCAAGGGAATATTCTCCCTGCAAGGGAAGTCTCTGAGTGAGCCCAGGGTGATGGCAGTGCCCTCCTCTTCCCGTGGAAAAGCCAGGCACAGCACTGACCTCCCACCCCACTTCTGGGAAAAAAGGGCTCAAAAGAGCTGTGAACCATGGGCCAGAGCAGCCTGGAGGTTATTGGATATTTTGGCTGGCAGAAGGGCCAGGTCCTTCTGTGACTGGCTCCAAGCATGCTCATGCCCCTTTGCAGAGCTGCTTAAAAGCTTAAATCAGATCTGAGAGCCAAGCCTGGCCCTTCCCTGTGGCCCAGGGATTGCATAGCCACAGTACTGAACACAAGAGTGGTAAGCTGAGGGAAACCTGAACATCAGGGCAGAGGGGACAGCAGGACAGCTGAGAGGAAATGATTTAATGCAGCTGACCACTTGCATTCAGGGAGCAGAGAGCTCTTGCAGCAGGCTGGGGATGCAGCCCTGGGTCACACATCTTCCCTCCTGTGCCACAGTGATTCGGTACAACAGTGACCTGGTCCAGAAGTACCACCCCTGCTTCTGGATCGATGGCCAGTACCTGTGCTGCTCCCAGACAGCCAAGAACGCCATGGGCTGCCAGATTCTGGAGAGCAGGAATGGCAGTAAGGCACCAGGCACCCTCCCACTGCCTCGTCCCCCTGCCCTGGGGACCACCTCAGCACACAGCCAGGGATCTTTTCTCACCTTAGCCCCTCCTCTGTTCTGAAGGTTTAAAAGTCGGGCGGTCGCATCGCAAGACAAAGAAGCCCCTTCCCCCAACTCCTGAGGAGGACCAGGTAAAGGCCAATGTCAGGGTTTGCTCCAAAGTGTTGGAGAAAAGTTCTACCTGGAAAAAGCCAACATCAGAGATGTTCAGGCCAGGACTCTGCTCTGGGGAGGGAGGTCAAGATGGTGACCTAAGGGAGAAGGAGCTTGAAGCAGGGGATGGAGCCCAAAGGCCTGTAGGAAAGTCAAAATATCTCAACCCTAAGGTTTCCCAGGGCAACAGAGAGCTTAAAGCCCAGATATAGGCTGGAAGAGTCACAGGTTCAGCCAAAAGGTAAAGAGAAAACACATCTTTTTGTGGAGATGGGGAAAAATGTTTTGATAAAAAGTCCAGGGAGAGGAAATGGGTGTTCTGGTAGAGATACATGTGGGAGCTGAGACAAACACTGCACTGACCTTGCCTGAGACCACTGCCCTCCCAGGCCTGGGAAGGGTCTCACGTGGTGTGTGTGCAAGCCTGACTGTGTCCCATGCTCTCCCTCTCCCTGTGGGAAGATGGTGATGAAGCCTCTGCCTCCGGAGCCAGCCTCCAGCACAGCAGGGGAGAGGAAGAAGGTGGTGGCCCTCTACAACTACGAGCCAATGAACGCGCAGGACCTGCAGCTGCAGAAGGGAGAGGAGTACTTCATCCTGGAGGAGAGCCACCTGCCCTGGTGGAAAGCCCTTGACAAGAATGGGTGAGAGCTCCCACTGCCCATGGCTGTGGCTCTGCAGCCTGGTGCTCAGCCACTGGTGGGCAAACACACCCCTTTGGCACCCCAAGGGTGAGGACAGGCTGCCTGCCCACCTACAGGCTGCCCTGGGGAGGCTGAAACCAGCTGTGGTGTCAGCCCTCCCCCGATGGGTTTGCACCAAAGTTTTTGAGCCCATTTCTACTCAGCCTCCTGAGATAGGAATATCCTTTCCTCTTGGCCTCCTCCATCAGAGTGTGACCAGCCCCTTTTCTCCTGCAGGAGGGAAGGATACATCCCCAGCAACTACGTCACTGAAACCAGAAATTCCCTGGAGATCTTTGAGTAAGGCACAGGCACCTGGCGAGTTGCACTTGGTTGGAGACATTTTCCATTTTGTTGTTACCCTACACAGCCCGTGAGCCCAGCCTGGCTGGGTCATTCTCCCTCTTCCACATCCTCTGACAGCCTCCAGCCCCTGGCAGCCATCCCTGCCCTGCTCTCTGCACCACCTGTCCTGGCTGGGCCAGGGTCAGACTGGGCTGGGGACAGAGGTGGCTGTGGAGATCTCCCTGATGGCTGTGTCCCTGTTCCAGGTGGTACTCAAAGAACATCACTCGGAGCCAAGCGGAGCAACTGCTGAAACAGGAGGTAAGTGTTGCCTCCCGAGGCTGGGTCTGTTCTACACACCAGCCCTATATGGGCTCTTCTCACATTGTGTGTACCATGGGACAAACCCTGGCTTCTCTGGGAAAAGTGTTGCCCCAACACTTCTCTGGGAGGAGTGTTGCCCCAACAGCCCCAGGAACCTTCCCTATCCCAGTGTGAACTCCTCCACAAGTCCCCACAAACACCCAGTGCCCTTTCCTCTTTCTGTTTTAGGGTAAGGAAGGGGGCTTCATTGTCCGAGATTCCACCAGCAAGACAGGGAAATACACTGTCTCCGTCTATGCCAAGTCCTCTGTGTAAGTGGCTCTAAGAACAGCTTGTTCCTCCCTCAGAGGGCCCCTCCAGGCACCCCTCACCCTCTGCCTCTCCTCCCCATGGCACTGACCTCATGTTCTCCCTCTCCAGAGACCCCCAAGGCACGATCCGCCACTATGTCGTCTGCTGCACCCCCCAGAATCAGTATTACCTGGCAGAAAAACATCTGTTCAACAGCATCCCAGAGCTTATCACGTACCACCAGCACAACTCTGCAGGTCAGTGGTGTGGAGACAGAGAGAAGCCAGCAGCGTTTGCACTGGCACCACCCCACCTTCCTGCGCCGAAGGCAGGAGTTGTGTTCCCTGCTGGAATGTGGCAGGTAAGCCTAGGGTGGCAATCTCTGCTGCTGTGTTTCAGGGCTCATATCCAGACTGAAGTACCCTGTGTCTCAGCACAAGAAAAGTGCTCCTTCCACAGCTGGCCTTGGCTATGGTAAGCCAGCCTGGGCTGCCTCAGTTCCCTGATTACGGGGTTTGTTTCTGCTAGCCGCAACTTTCCCAGGCTGGGATCCTGGCTGTCCCACGGCTCACAGCCTTCCCAGGAACCACTTCCCAGCTGCCCTCTGGTGACAGTATTGACCAAAAGACTCCACAAGCTACCTTGCTTCCATCCCCTGGAGGAACAGGTCTCAGATTTTGTGGATTTTTGTGGATGATTTCTCAGGCAGCAAATGCTTGTGAGCTTTTCTTGGGCTTGCTAGATTGGATGACTGGGAGCACCTTCCAGGGAGGTCACCTTGTACCCACATTACACTCACACTCTTGTCCTAGGGTCGTGGGAGATCGACCCCAAGGATCTGACCTTCCTGAAGGAACTCGGGACAGGGCAGTTTGGCGTGGTGAAGTACGGGAAATGGAGAGGCCAGTACAACGTTGCCATCAAGATGATCAGGGAGGGCTCCATGTCAGAGGATGAGTTTATTGACGAAGCCAAAGTCATGATGTAAGTGGTGAGCACCATGCAGGTCACTGCTGGATGCTCCTTGCCAGAATGGCTGCACTCCTGGGAGGTGTGGAGGGACAGTCGTGGGCAGTCCCATACTCTGCAAGATGCATCCAAGATCACACTGATTTTGTGCTGATTCCTTGGCGAGGTTTTCCATTGTCAGCTGGGCCAGAAGCACTTTCCTTTCCCAAACTCTCCTCATTCATAGGGACTTTGCTGCCTGGCTTTCTAGATGCTCAGAATTGCTCTTGTCCCCAACACAGGAACCTGTCTCATGAGAAGCTGGTGCAGCTCTACGGGGTCTGCACTAAGCAGCGTCCCATCTTCATCATCACTGAGTACATGGCCAACGGCTGCCTCCTGAACTTCCTGAGGGAAACACGGCAGCGCTTCCAGCCTGCTGAGCTGCTGGAGATGTGCAAGGATGTCTGTGAAGCTATGGAGTACCTGGAATCCAAGCAGTTCCTGCACAGAGACCTGGTAGGGCTGTGGCTGCTTTGTTCAGGCTAAATCCCACCAGGGAAGTCGCCTCCACATAGATAAATAGGATGCTTGGAGGCCTTGGTTGCTTTCTGCTGAGGACTTTCTAGCTTGCCCCAGTCCAGGTGAACCTGCAGGACAAAGTGAGGTGAAGTGTTTGGTGGGTGGGGATGAGACCAAGTTCACCTGCTGCAGGGGGATGGGAAAGGCAAGAGCAGGTAGAAGTAACTGCCTCCACCTCTCCATTCACAGGCTGCTCGAAACTGTTTGGTGAATGACCAAGGAATTGTGAAAGTGTCAGATTTTGGTCTTTCCAGGTCTGGTAGATGTGTCTGTGTCACTTCCCTGTCTTAGTACCCCATCTTTGTCCCCACCACCCTCCAGCTCTGCTTTCCCATTGTCTTGCCATTTCATCTGCCCGGCTCAACCTTCTGCCTCCACTTTCTACCATCCCTTTCTTACTTTCCCTGGCCTTTTCCCCCCTCCCTTTGCATCTTCTTTCGCACCTCTGAGTCTCCCGGCTGCAGCTTTCTTTCCACATTCCCTTTTTGTTGTGCTTCCATGTCAGCCAATCTCTTCTGCAATCCTGCCTAACACACACTTACTGCTGAAACCCATGCAGAGCTGCAACCTCTGGTCATTCTCAGCTGCCCATTCCTTTCGGGCTTGGTCAGTTGTGTGGAGGAGAATATGTGAAATCCGAGTGAGGCACCCTGATCCATTTCCCTGCTGCAGGTACGTGCTAGATGATGAGTACACAAGCTCCCTGGGGTCCAAGTTTCCAGTGCGGTGGTCTCCTCCTGAAGTGCTGCTGTACAGCAAGTTCAGCAGCAAGTCTGACGTCTGGTCCTTTGGTAAGGGCACAGCATTGATGATTTGGAGGTTGGGAACCCCTCTGCAAACCAGGTGGAGGCACAGGTGCTCCCATGCCATGAGCTCTCCCTGCTGTTCCCCCCAACAGGCGTCCTGATGTGGGAAGTTTACTCCCTGGGAAAGATGCCTTACGAGAGGTTTAATAACAGTGAGACAACGGAGCACGTCATCCAAGGCCTGCGCCTGTACCGGCCGCAGGCGGCCTCGGAGCGGGTCTATGCCATCATGTACAGCTGCTGGCACGAGGTGAGTGGCTTTCACCTCTGGTGACACCTTCGGCCACCCTGGTGGGGTGACGTGGCTCCCCAGAGCACGGCTGGGGCAGACACGGGCTCCAGCCAGGCTCCCCTCTCACCCCACAGAAGCCTGAGGAGCGCCCCAGCTTCACCGCGCTGCTGGGCAGCATCCTGGACATCGCCGACGAGGAGTGCTGACCGCGGGTACTGCCCGCTGACCCTGCCCAGCGCTGCCACTGCCCAGCGGGACAGAGCCGCACACCGGGCGGTACCGTGGCACGGCTGTCACGGACACGGCACGGGCGTGCAGGAGCCTGGGGGACCCCCACGGCCACGCCCACAGCTCCATCACATCCTCAGGGCTCCATCACATCCCCAGAACTCCATCGCATCCCCGGAGCTCTATCCCATCTCCAGAGTTCCATCACATGCTCAGAGCTCTATCACATCCCCGGAACTCCATCACATGCTCAGAGCTTCATTACATCCCTAGATCTCCATCACATCTCCGGAGCTCCATCACATGCTCAGAGCTCTATCACATTCCTGGGGCTCCATCACACCCCGGAGCCCCATCACTGCCCCGGNACCGAGCTCTGCTGGGTACGGGCGGCGGGCAGGGCCGCCGGCTCCGGTGACCCGGTCGCGATGGTGGGGCAAGGCGGGCTGGGAGGCCGCGCAGACCTTTGTCCCCGGGGGGAGGAGGCTGATGGGGACAAAATGGAGCCGCCGTGGGAGCAGCCCCAGCTCCGGTGAGCACAGAGCGGGAGGGGGCGGCTCTCGGGGAACGGCG
>VXAX01002449.1:114128-201446 GCA_013399835.1 Leptocoma aspasia
CTCCGGAGCTCCATCACATGCTCAGAGCTCTATCACATTCCTGGGGCTCCATCACACCCCGGAGCCCCATCACTGCCCCGGGGCTCCACCACAGCCCAGGACGCTCCCGGTCCGGGACAATAAAACGGTTCCATGGTCGCCGGGGTGCGGCCGCTCCGCCCCGCCGACAGGGGGCGCGCGGCGGGCGGGCGCGCACGCGCGGCGCGGGCGGAAGGGGCGGGCGCNTCCCGAGGTGGGGAGAGCGTGTCCGAGGGCTGGAGCTGCCCAGAGGCACGGCCCCGGGGCGGGACGGGGAGGCTCGGGCTGCGGTGCCCCCGGGACCAACAGGACCGCGCTGTGTGCAGGAGAAGTGCATGGACAAGCCGGGCCCCAAGCTGGACAGCCGGGCTGAGACGTGCTTCGTGAACTGCGTGGAGCGCTTCATCGACACGAGCCAGTTCATCCTGAACCGGCTGGAGCAGACGCAGAAGTCCAAGTCGGCCTTCTCGGAGAGCCTGTCCGACTGAGCCGGACCCAGCCCCCGCCAGGCCAGGCCCCCGCCCATGCCCACTCCTGGTCACTCCGCTGCCCGAAGGAGCCAGGATCAGCTCGGGGGGGTTAGGATTTAATTAAATGCCAGTCTCGGGGAAGTTGCAGCCAGATGAGAGCCCACAACAGACACAAGGACGCTCCACGTCGGGGTGATGTGCTGCTCCCGGCCCCGCGGCCACCTTTGTGCCGGGACCCCGGTGCCATGCAGGGAGCATTTGGAATGTGCCCCCTCGGCTGAGCAGAGGGTGCTGATGCTCGTTTCACGGATGCTCCTCGCTGATGGGAAGCTCGGCTCTGGGTGAGGCCAGCCCGTGGCCGCTGCCTTAAACAGTGCTGCAGAAACCAGCCCTCCTGGGCACATCCTCACCTGCCCCCGGGCACCATTGCTGCGCTGCACAGGCTGGGACAGGCACCCTGAGCAAGAAGAGCATGTTGGGAACAGTGATCATCCCAGGCAGTGCCACTGCTGGAAAATACTTCCAGGCTTCTATAGGTAAATCATTCGTATGGCCAAGTGACCAATTTTCACACTGCAGCACAACTCTGTCGATGCTGACTTGCTCCATTAACTGCTTTCCCTGGGTAAATGTAATAAATATTAACTGGGTCAATTTTTAATATGAGATTCTTCTTTTTTCAGATAGATCACTCCTGAGAATGGAAAATCTGGCCTTTTTGTCACTCCCCCTCCTCCCCAGTAATCCTATTTATGGCAAAATTAGTAGGAAGGGGGCATAGCTGTCTTCTGGCTAGAAGGCCTTCTCTGGTTTCTGATTTGTTGCTCCATTAATCTGGTCTCTTGAATCAAACTTATTTCTGGGAGAGGCTGTGGCCTTTCCTCTTCTTTCATAAAAGGTTAACAGCTCCTGCTGTCCTGGAGAGGAGTTTCTTTAGAGAGACTAAATGCATGGAATAACTAACCTGCTGCTTTATAACCTGGTGCACCTTCACCTGTGGAGGTCACTGGCAGGAGGCCTGTGGGTGTGTCTTGTGGACCTCTGCCCCCAGGACACAAAGAGGAGCTTCAAACTGGAAAAACCACCAACTACTGACCAGCTCTCTGGAAAGGCAGCATCATTTCAGCAGTGCTCATATGCAGCAGGGCTCTGGGAAGCCTGGAGTGACACTGACAGTGGTCTGGAGCTCTACACAGGAGCCTGGTAAAGCAGTTCTGCACACAACCACTGCATGGGCTGCTGGACAGAGCATGTGAGCTCCTAACGTGGGTGGCTTGTAGCCAGCAGCCTTCCTGGGAACAAACTCAGGATGTGTCCAGCAGCTATGCAGATGTAAACCCATGTCAGTGAGGACACAGCTCTCTAGTTATCTGCCAGACACTTACCTCAATAGCTAAGGACTAGGTTTCCAGAGTAGGTGATTCCCTCTCCTGTGCTAACTTGAGTTTCTCTGGAGCACTCACAGAGTTCTTCCTACCCCTGTGATCCTCCATGCCTTCCACTGTTCACCCAGCTCTTGGTATAAATGTATCACTTACCACTTGGTAACTGAACAGATCAGTTTTTAATAGAATACAGGAGGCTTCATCAACGTGCACAGCAGATGTTGCACGAAGAGGTTGGTCCCTCTGTAAGAGCCACAGCAGCATGTGGCAGTACCACTGAAAGTTTCCCAGTTTGGGCTGTATTCTGTTTTTGGATGTGAATCTGTAAATAAATTCTAGCAGAGTGAGCAAAACCAAGTACTTGACAGAGGAATTTTTGCATTAACACTCTCTGTTCGTCACCTTTAAAGCCAGACATCCATCTTCTCTGTGCATAACCTTAGCACCATGTTAGATCATTCTGTAACTATTAATTCTGGGTTTAAAAAACGGTGTGAGCCTCCCCAAATGTGTGGTCTGCCATGGAGTCAGGGTTAGCACTGTGTTAGTGCTGCAGGCCTCTCTCTGCACAGCCGAGGTCTGAGTCCTGAGGAGGGCAGATCAATTCTTCACATAAAGAACAGTGAAGAAGCACAGGATGCAGGAACTGGGCAGTTCCCAGGGCTCCTGTCTGTAGGCACAGGAGGCTGCTGCTCTGTCAGTCTCCTGTCAGTGTGGTGGTACCCAGGGCAAGCAGAGGGCAACTCACAGCTCCTGCAGCAGCATGTTCAGCCTGGCAGTGGGAGCAGGAAGCCAGCAGTTCACACACTTCCTCACCTGCTTTCACTTCTCCTCCTCCTGCTCCTCTGCACTCTGAGAGCCCTTGCCCTCCGAGGGCAGCAGAGGCTGGTGCTGACAGGACTGATGTCTGTCTGCACTGCTCCAGGGCGGGTGTGGGTCTGCCCTGCCTGGCTGCAGGAAGAGGGGCAGGAGGCTGGGGGTGAAGGGCATGTCCCTGAAGGCGTGCAGGAGGAAGATGCCGGACACGATGGTGAGGAAGCCGCTGATGGAGCCGATGATGTTGTTCAGCACCATGTGCTGCCACTCTTTGAAGAGGATGGCCGAGCACATCATGACTGCTGTGGTGAACAGCACGTAGTAGATGGGTGTGACCACAGAGGTGTTGAAAATGTCCAGGGCTTTGTTCAGATAGTTGATCTGGATGCTGATACAGATCACCAGGCACACCAGAAGCACCCAGCCCAGGGGTTCCTTCAGGACTGGCTTCCCAGAGAACAATTCTTTCAGGGCAATTCCCAGGCCTTTGACGCAGGATACGGACAGTGAGCCAATGGCAGAGCAGACCAAAACATAAACCAGGACGTTGCTCTGTCCATAACGGGGTCCAGCCACAAAGATGAGCAGAAGAGAGCTCACCAGGACACACACAGCAAATACAATGAATCCTTGGGGAAAGAAAAATTCAAGAACTCCCATCAGAACACAGCAGCACCAGTGACAGATGTGACTGAACAGCAAGTAGAGATGGAGGACAGGCAGGTAACTGCCCCATCAGCCTTTCTGGCCTCCATCTGAAGGGAACAGGGTTGGAAAGCCTGAGCAAAGCTGCAGAGACAACAACAGCTCATTACAGTGTGACCACAAGTCAGGCTGTTGGGGATACAGTCTGCTGGGAGGAGCAGGGGCACAGCCAGGCTCCACAGCACTAACAGAGCTGGGGGGCTTTTGACCAATCCAGCAGGAGGCCCAGGAAGGTGACAGAAAGCTTGGGAGCCCGTGGCTGAACTCTGCAGACTGCTGGGATAAAAAGGTGCCACATAACAGGAATGCCCTGCCAGTGCTCCCCCTAATGAGCAGCAACATCTACCTGTTACTCTGCTTTGCTCTTCTCCTTATGCTGCCTTCCTCCATCTCCTTTGGCTTATTCTGCCATTTGTGCTATTGCCTACATCGTATCCTTGCTACTTGATTCATCCTCTAGCACAAATACCAGGACTACAACTCCTTGAATTCTTTTGCCTTGAGTTGTTCTGCCTGAATTTCCTCCTCTGTCTTCTCTCAGCCACACCACACCTGTACTACCACCCGTATGTACAGGAATTCCCTCGGCAATTCCTGGCACTGCCACAGGCCAATCCCTTCTGCTGACAGCTGCACCTCATTTCCTTGCTCCTCACTTTTTGCATCTATACCTCACAGACAGGAAAAAAACCACCCCACTTGGTAACTATTAATGATTCCAGTGGGGTGTGCAGAACAAGAAACAGCTCAATTACCATTTAGTTCAGTCCTTTCCAATCTATCCAAGTTGTATCCCACCTTCTACTGTCATTAGCCTGAAGTCAACAGGAATCCTTTTATTTTAGTACCTGGATCTTTCAGCTTCTCTGCCATTGACTCCAGGCTGGAAACCTCTTCCTCCTGTGGAGCATGGATCACCATCACAGTGGAGCCCAGGATACTCAGGATGCAGCCAATCTTCCCGTGAACATTCAGCTGCTCATTCAGGAAGATGGAAGACAGAACTGCACTGAAAAGGCAAAAAAAAAAAAAATCCAAAGCCAATTAGGACAAGAAATGGATACCTGAGGGAAGAGAGCAGAGCAACTGGTTTCATCACTAAGAGCTGGCAGGTGAAGTGAGGCTGTTTCTGAGGCTGCTTACCTAACAAGGACACTCAGAGCACCCAGTGGAGTTACCAGTGTTGCAGGGGCAAAGGCATAGGCAGCAAAATTTGCAGCTTCTCCAACTCCCACTGCAAGAGAAACTCCTGTGAGCATCAAAGTGGGAGCAATTCACCATAATACAAGTTTGAGTGTAGTCAGAAAAGCCTCAGTTTCCTCCTGAGCATGCTGTTTCTCTGAGTTATGTTGAGCAACCAAGGAAGAGCAGCACCAGCAAGAACAAGGAGAAGCCCCACAGAGGTTCTCTTGGGAAGAGAAGGCTCAGTGTTATGCACAGTGGTCCTTAGTCACATGTGCCTCTACAGTGAGCAGCAACCACAGGAAAATATTTTGTAATTTCCACAAAGCTGAAAGGCATCTGTCCTTTTCCTGGAACAGCTTTTACAGCTTTTTAAAGGGTAAATCAGTTACAGGTGGTTCTTAACATTGAAAAATGTAAAGCTGCTGAAATTGCTGTGCACAGTGCTGGATGTGCCATTATCACTACATCCTCAGGGCAGACCACTTCAAAAGCACTTAACCCAACCCAGCTAAACCAGCTCCTCAGCTCCTGCTTAGCAGAGAAACTTGGTGATGCATGAAACTTTAGAATAGTTCAATTACAATGAGATCATCATCAGAAACTTGGATAAAACTCAAGCAGTCAAACAAAAATGGCAATAATAAAGCATGAAAGCGACTGGAAACAACCACAACCACATTCTTCAAAGGGAAGGCTCTGGAGTGACCTAATTGTGGCCTTCCAGTATGCGAAGGGAGCCTACAAGAAAAAGGGAGAGAGACTTTTACAAGGGCATGTAGTGACAGGACAAGGGGGAATGGGTTGAAACTGAGCGAAAGTAGGTTTAGATAAGATACCAGGAAGAAATTCTTCCCTGTGAGGGTGGTGAGGCCCTGGCACAGAGTGCCCAGAGAAGCTGTGGCTGCCCCATCCCGGGAAGTGTCCAAGGCCAGGCTGGACGGGGCTGGGAGCACCGTGGGACAGTGGGTGTTCCTATGGGAGGGGGCTGGAAGGCGATGATCTTTAAGGTCTCCCCCAACCCAACCCAACCCAACCCATGCAGTGATNGAGCCTTCCCGCGTGTTTGTGGCAGAGCTGGAGGAGGCGGGATGAGCAAGGGCAAGGACGATGCTCCGCACGAGCTCGAGAGCCAGTTCGTGCTGCGGCTGCCGCCGGTAAGAGCTCGGTCCGTCCCCTCACGGCCCCATCGAGCTGCACCGAGCTCAGCCCGGCTTGCCGGCCAGCACCGGCTGCGGGAGGCGCTGACAAGGCAGGCTGGGATGTGGAAGCAGGCTGGGTGCTTTGGGGCCTGGGTAGCCCGTTCCCACTCTTTTGAACGGATTTTCCACGGCCTTCCATAGAGAGGTGCTCCTGGCACTCAGAGCAGGAGGCTCACAGACAACGTAGAGGGTTTGGGAGGACATTTCTGTAAGGGCAGAGATTTAACAAGTACTGGCTCTTTAGTTGCAGTGGCTGTTAGCGCCCTTGTTGCTGTTTGTTATGTGCATAAAGCTGAGACTCTTTCTGGTGCTCAGCGAGAGGATGATAAACTAAAGGACAAGTTCCACCTCACCATGAGGAAGAACTTCCTACTGAGAGTGGCAGAGCACTGAAACAGCTGTCCAGGGAGGTTGTGGAATCTCCCTCTCTGGAGACATCCCAAACCCACCCGGATATGTATGCATATCACCTGCTTCAGCCTTGGCAGAGGGGTTGGACTGGAAGATCTCTTCTTCCAACCCCAGTTATTCTGGGATTCTGTGAGACTGTGTCCTGCTGAGACCACAAAGGCTTGGTGAGGGGAGCTCTAACTNGCAGTGATCCCATGATAAGTGTGCCTTACCACAGTCTGAGCGCGGTACTTACTGCACAGCAGCCCGGCCCACCAAAGCCACTCTCGCAGGTACGCGTGCCCTCCTTGCCCTGCGTGCGGAGGAAACAAACGAGAAACCTCAGATGAACCCAAACAAAATTGTCCTCACGACCCTCGGGGGCTCCAGCGGGAGCAGCGCCCCGGGAGCGGTCGTACCTGCCCTACCGCGGCCGCACAGCCGGAGCAGCCCCTTCTTCTTCAGCACGAAGCTGCCACCGATGANCCATAGAGAGGGGCTCCTGGCACTCAGAGCAGGAGGCTCACAGACAACGTAGAGGGTTTGGGAGGAAATTTCTGTAAGGGCAGAGATTTAACAAGTACTGGCTCTTTAGTTGCAGTGGCTGTTAGCGCCCTTGTTGCTGTTTGTTATGTGCATAAAGCTGAGACTCTTTCTGGTGCTCAGCGAGAGGATGATAAACTAAAGGACAAGTTCCACCTCACCATGAGGAAGAACTTCCTACTGAGAGTGGCAGAGCACTGAAACAGCTGTCCAGGGAGGTTGTGGAATCTCCCTCTCTGGAGACATCCCAAACCCACCCGGATATGTATGCATATCACCTGCTTCAGCCTTGGCAGAGGGGTTGGACTGAAGATCTCTTCTTCCAACCCCAGTTATTCTGGGATTCTGTGAGACTGTGTCCTGCTGAGACCACAAAGGCTTGGTGAGGGGAGCTCTAACTGCTCACAGTGCTGTGGAGCTCTGGCAGGTGTCTCTGGCAGGGATTTCACACCACTGTCACAGCTGTGTCGTGCCAGGGGTATGGAGAGCACTGGGAGTAGCAGAGCCATGTTAACATGGTCTTGGGAGGAGGGTGCAGTTCACCGTGGGTCTTGCAGTTGCTGTCCAGCATGTGGATGGCAGGTGTTTAAAGCTAGGTAGGTTGGGCAGAAGCCTTTGGTAATTCTTGGAGGAAGCACACCCTCTCTTGAAGAATTCCCTTCTCAGGAATATGCCTCGACTGTGCGGCGAGCAGTCCAGTCCGGCAATGTCAACCTGAAGGACAGGCTCACCATTGAGCTGCACGGTGAGTGAGCAGGAGCAGGGCACTGCTGCAGGCACCTGTGCCTGTTCACAGGTGAAGCTGTGCCACTTGCACGTGCTGTCCTGTGAAGTTCCTGCTGCCCAGGGTGCTGTTGAGCCACAGCACTGACATGTCCCCTGGTTCTCCCCAGCGGACGGGCGCCATGGGATTGTGCGTGTGGACCGGGTGCCACTGGCAGCCAAGCTGGTGGATCTGCCCTGCATCATCGAGAGCTTAAAAACCATTGACAAGAAAACTTTCTACAAGACAGCGGATATTTGCCAGGTGTGAGCTGTCCTTCTTGCCTGCACCAACAGCTTAATTCATTGCTCCCCTCTCCAGGAATACCCTTTGTACTCTTTGGCAAGTACACTTTGGCAACTGAACACCCATTATAACATACCCAATTCCTGTATCTCACAGTATTAGCAGTTTAAAATTCCCCATTCCACTTGGTGTTTGGAAACCTCATTCCTGAAGTGTGAAATGTGATTGTCCTTGTGACAGCTTAACTGCTGCTGTGTCCGGCTGAGCTGGGGGTGCAACTGTTTTTCCCACACCCTGTTCCCCTGAATCCCTTTGGCTCACAACATACAGTGGGCAGTCATTGTTCTTCACATCCTTGTGTTCATGTGGGGATTCCAGATGCTTGTTTGCACTGTGGATGGTGATCTCTACCCACCCTTGGAAGAGCAAACGGTGACCACTGACCCCAAGGCAAACAAGAAGAAGGACAAGGACAGAGAGAAGAAATTCATATGGAACCATGGCAGTGAGTAGAGGCTGTGCCAAGCCCCTCCACCCCAGTACCCTGCATCTGAGCTGGGTGCTCACAGCTGCCAGGTTCTGGCGGTGCTGCTGCTCCTTTCCACAGTTCTCTCTGTTGTAGAAGGGATCTTCTCCCTTCTGACACGTGCTTCTCTCACTGGGCCATCTGCCTGACACATGAAATCTGTTTCCTCTGTCACAGTCACTCTTCCCCTGAAAAATGTACGGAAGCGGCGATTCCGCAAGACAGCTAAGAAGAAGGTGAGTTGCTTCTCACCCAGATGCAGATGAAGTAGCCAAGGGCTAGGAGGGCAGAGACATTAACTGTAACTGTAACCGTGATTGGTCCAGAAGTCATGTGTTTTCTCAACATTTCTTCACTTTTCCTTGCCTGAGATGAGGGTGAGGGTAGGATAGTAGATTTAAACACTTCTTTGAGTTCTTCCTCTGTATTTTCCAAGATGCTCCTGAGGGAAAAGTCCTCTGTGCAGAGTACTGCAGGACCTCATTCCTGTGGCTGCCTTGCCACATCTCTTCCTGCTCATAGAGAAGAAAGGAAGAAAGGCTCACATGGAAATGAGGCTTCACTCATTCCTGCTTTCCCAGCTTAAATATTCTCTTTATGCATGGCCATTCCCTTCCCCAAATAGTACCACTGTCATTTCAGCTGGGGGAGTGACAACAGATGGAGCTCAGAGACTGCCTCTGTGCATATGCACAAGCCAGGCAAGGTGTTGGGGAGATGCAGCACCCTGAGGCTGGGAAGACTTGTTCTTCTCTCCCTTGCAGTTTCTGAGAACAGGGTTGAGTGTGATTTTGCATGACATTTGGGAAACAAATTATTGAGACATTCTTGTAGCCCACAGGAGAGATTTGATATCACTGCAGTAAAATCCCTGACTAATTTAAAAGTGAAAAATGAAGCCTTCTTTTGAGTGGGATGGGAAGGAGTTGAGTTCAGATGAGTTGACCGTCAACACCTCAAGGACTCTCTGCATAGACACAGAAAGTCTTATGAAATACATAGTATAAGCAGAAAAGTGAGAGCACTCAACCTACCACAGTACAAAAAAGATGGATTGTTTTTGGAGGGGTGCATAAATTACTTCACAGTTAAATATGAGCAAATTCTGAGCAGAAAGCAGAAGATAAGAAAGCCTTGAAACAGTGCTCTCTCCAGAGGTGGAGGCTTGCAGTTGGCTAGCACCAGCAGCATGCACAAGGCATTTAACAGTGTCTCTGTTCTCTTTCCCATCTCTGGCCCAGTATATTGAATCTCCTGATGTGGAAAAAGAGGTGAAGCGTCTCCTGAGCACCGATGCTGAGGCTGTCAGTGTCCGTATCCTTTTAGTGGGGAAAAAAGCTCAACAGTAGGACAGGACATATGTGTGACCTGGGGGTTCTGGAAAGAACAAATTGAGCTTTGCATGGGTCTGGGACACTGGAAGATAAATACACAAAAGGCACTGAAGTTTTGGAGCTTCATCTTTGCCTTGTTCAAAGCTTGTTGTTTCCTCAAGGTGACCTTTCTTGTGGACTGTGCTGTTGTACTGAGAAGGAACTGAAATAGTAGAGCAGAAGTCATCAGAAAAGAGGTCTGGGATGTTTCATCCTGGGTATCCATAGGTACAAGGCCAAACTGGTTGGAGTAGCAGTGATCTGCCATTTTTAGCCTCTTCCAAGTTCCTCTTTTTCCCTTGACTCAGCTGTTCCTGCTGTCAGGCTGGGAAGTCATTGCTGAAGATGAAACAAAAGAAGTGGACAACCATGGTTCACTCACCAGCCTGGACATCTCCTCCCCAGGGATGTCAGGGCATAAGCAAGGCCATGGCTCCTCAGGTGCAGTGGGGGAAAGCTGTTTTATTTCTAGACGTGGTCCCTGGCAGGCAGAGGGCACTGACAGGTCATCAGCTCTGTTTTAACTCTTTTGCCCCCACCTAGAACACGATGAACTCCGGGAGATATTTAATGATATCAGCAGCAGCAGTGAGGATGAAGATGAGAGGGATCATCATGATGATGAAGACCTGAATATCATGGACACTGAGGAAGACTTGGAGAGACAGCTGCAGGACAAGCTGAATGAGTCTGATGGGCAGCAGCAGGAGAATGAGGGGTCCAACCAGATTGGTGAGTGGCCAGCAGAGCATGGCAGAATTGCTGGGGTGCCAGGCAGGCTGTGCTTCCCAGCTCTGCTGCTGCTCTGGGTCTGAGCTCACTCTCCCTTCCAGCCATGGGCATCCAGAAACAGATTGACAACCTGAAAAGTAAACTCCAGGAAACTCAAGACAGGAGGAAGCGCCAGGAAGATCTCATCATGAAAGTGGAGAACCTTGCCCTCAAGGTGAGAGCTCTCCTGGGGTCTCCTCAAACCTGCTTAACACTGGCTCACCATTAGATCCAGCAGGCTGATTTGGAGAAGCCTTTGCCTGCTGGATTAAAAATAGCTGTGGTGTGGCCATACACACTCCAGCATTGCTCTGTGGAGGCAAAGTAGTGACCCATTCTGTTGAGAGCACACTGGTAACTGTGGTCTCCGTGTTTGTATCTGCAGACCCGTCTCCAGGCTGTGCTGGATGAGTTCAAGCAGCAAGAAGAGCGAGAGAAGCAGCAGGTGAGGAAACTCCCACAGTGGAGTGGGAGCTACTGGGGCACAACACTGTTCTAGGCTTGGCCTGACAGAGTTCCTTGAGTCCTCTACCACAGCAGCTGCTGTGAGCTCCAGTGTTACAGGTCAGGTGGGGTTGTACCTCATCTATAGTTGCATGGAGCTTCCCAAGGCAGAAGGAGATAGGAGGAGTAGGGTTGACTGCAGCCTTCCTTCTGGAGGAGCCAAAACATGTCCAGGCAGCAGTCCAGAGCTGCCAGGATTGCTGCCTGGGGTAAAACAATACACAAACGCATGTACAAAGAAGGCAGTGGCTGTAGGCTTGTGGCAGATTTCCTGCCTGGGCAGGTCTGTTCCAGCCGAATACCAAGGCAGGAGGTTCTCACTCTCAGATCCCTGTGGGCAGTGCCAGTTCTGTCCCAAAAGAGCCCAAGCACAGCTCCAGGCAACACGCAGGGAGAGCAGCCACTGGTGTGGGTAGAAGATGTGCAAGAACACAAAAATGCTGGGGCTGCCTGGGGTCCCAGATGTGCCTTACTGCAATGTCTCACTCCCTCTTCCCAGATGGCATCCCTGCAGGAGCAGCTGGAGTCCCTCATGGAGAAGTGAGGAGTGGGCCTGGGTCTTTGTGAGCAGAGCTGGAAGTGGTGGTCGCTGCCACACTGAAGTCTTTGCTTTAGTCACACATTTCTGCTGCCACATGTGCTGCTGGGCAGTGGTGGAGGGTCTATGTCCAGACCTGATTTCACATCCACTGTGCTGAGTTAGGCTGGTGGAGCTGAAGAATTGGACCATGCCTGTGAGGGCAGCCAAAACAACAGATTTACTCTAAATAGTCAGCACTGCCCTCCCTGGGACAGCATGGTGCTGGTTTCTGCATCTTACTGAGTCTTGGGCTTGATGGGCTGTGGCCTGGTAAGAGTTTGTTCTTGTGTTTGAGGAATGCTTATATCTGCAAACCAAACTCAATAAAGTTTCCTTTTCAACCCTGGTCTGTTCCTTTGTGGTCTCCCAACCACACAGCCCCTGGCAGGGAGCCATGCCCAACCTTTGGTGGGGCTGGGCTCCTTCCCCAAAGTGCTCTTCATGGAGCTGGGTCAAAAGTGCTGTCACTCAGTGGGAGGAACAAGGCCCTCCTGATCAGGGAGTTCCTGTAATTCCTCACAGACTATGCAGGCAAATCCCAGATTAACCTGGCAGGGTGAGAAGAGGATTAGAAGGGCGGTTACAGAAAGCAACGGAGGACACCGGGGGCTTCAGCGAGTGTGTGCTAGGAGGGGACACCCCTCTCACAACCCAAGGGCAGGGGAAGAAGGCTCTGCCCCCAGCAGAGAAAGGAAAAGGTCAGCAGGGGCCCTGGAAGATGATGTGTATGTCCACATAGTCAAGAAAGAGACACCTAAGGAAGACGAGCTCTAGAAGGGCTAGAGTGTGCTGCGGTGCGTGTGATCTGTGAGCAGCCATGGAGGAAACCTACCTGCTGAATGTGGAAGGGGTCAAAAAGAAGATTCTGCATGGAGGCCGAGGGGAGCTGCCGAAGTTGCAGGATGGGAGCAAGGTAAATTGTCTGGGTTGTTCCTCCAGAGCCCTGGGAGAGGGAGTGGGTCTGACATCCCTGCCCATTATAGTTCACAAGCCCAGCTCCAGGTCTGGGGAAGAGTGAGAGCCCTCACAACAGAGGAGCAGGAGGGGATGGTTTGGGCACAGGCAGTCACATGTCTCACAGTGACAGCTGGCAGTGCCCACGGCCTCACCTTGCACTGGGCCTGTGACACCTCCTCCTCCCCCTGGTGCCGTTAGAGCTCAGCAGCCCTGGTGAGTTGCTGAAATCTGCCTTTCCTGCCATGTGCCAAGCAGGAGTGAGATGTGCCAATGGGTTGTTCCTGGGAGATTCCCCAGCCTCTGATCACTGTGGGTTCCACCAGGTCCTGGAGCACACTGTGAGAGCACTCTCTGCTCGGGGTTATAAAGGGGGAACCACAGGGAGAAGTGGGCTATTGCATGGATGGATGTTAAGACATTCAACCATCTGCTTGCTGTCTCAAGTGGGCAAGAGGCACAATCTCCTGCTGTGAAGGGAGAGCTGCCAGTCAGATCAGCACAGAGCTGGGAGCAGGCTTGACCCCACAGCTGAGGTCACTGTGGCTGCCAAGGGAAGTCTCACCATTGGGCTCTCTCTGGGGCAGTTCACCTTCCACTTCCAGACGCTGAAGGATGACTTTGAGCGGACGGTGATCGATGACAGCCGGGAAGCTGGCATGCCCATGGAGATCATTGTGGGCAAGATGTTCAAGCTGGAGATCTGGGAGACGCTGCTCAGCTCCATGAGGATTGGGGAGGTGGCAGAGTTCTGGTGTGACACCATTGTGAGTGAGGGGCCCATAGATGCCCACTTCCCTCCTTGTCCTTGCAGAGCCAGGACACAGGACCATGCATCCCAGAGATGCTCCGGCCTTGTCTGGTACAAACACAGGGTGTCACTTGGCCTCGGCACCGGGGGGCTGCCCAAGACAAGGGGGTGCAGCCCCCCCAGGGCTGAGTGGGGTGCTCCCCTCCTTGCAGCACACAGGCATGTATGCCCTGGTCTCCAGGGGCATGCGGAGGATCGCGGAGGGACGGGACCCCCTGGAAGGCCAGAAGCACCGCTGTGGCATGGGCAACATGTTTGACTACCACAGCACGGGCTACGATGACCTGGACGAGCTGCAGCGGACACCACAGCCTCTCATCTTCATCATGGAGCTGTTCCGGGTAAGGGGAATGGCAGGGATGGCTGCCAGAGAGGGAACACCTGGGACAGGCCGCTCAGCTCCTCCTGCCTATGCAGGTGGAGGACCCCTCAGCCTACAAACGTGACACCTGGGCCATGAGCAAGGAGGAGAAGCTGGCAGCAGTGCCCGTGCTGCACAGCGAGGGCAACCGCCTCGTCCTGCGCAGGGAGTTTGCACAGGCAGCGGCCAAGTACCAGGAGGCTGTCATCTGCCTCAGGAACCTCCAGGCCAAGGTGAGCAGGACCAACACCTCCCCATCCCTGCCTGGGTCACACCTCAAAGCGTTTCCCTGTGTGCCTTGGGTGCCTGGGAGGGGATGGACACAGCCATACAGTGCCCTGGGTTGCTCGTGGGGCAGGAGAAGCCGTGGGAGGATGGCTGGCTGAAGCTGGAGAGCCTGGTCACGCCGCTGGTGCTCAACTACTGCCAGTGCCAGCTGGAGCTCGGCGAGTACTATGAGGTGCTGGAGCACACCACGGAGCTTCTCCAGAAGCACAATGGTACCTGTGCCCTGCATCCCACCCCCTGCTGTGCCCACGGCTCCCAGGGACTCCGTCCTTTGAATCCCCCATCCATGACGATGCTCATCCCGTGTCCCTCTGCCTGTGATAGTACCTGTGTCATCTGGATCCCTATGTCCCAGTTTGCCCTGCCCAAGGTCCCCTACCCACCACACCATCCTTCCCCTTCCCACAATGATCCCTGCACTCCCTGTGCCCTGCTGCCTGCAGTGGCAGTGCACAGCCCAGGTCTCCCTGCCCTCCCTACACGTGTGTCCACCCCACACCCCACGTGCTTCATGTCCCCTGATACCCAGCTCCTGTGGCTGGTGGCCCTGAGCTGCAGGACCTCCACTGAGGGCTCTTCTCTCCTGGCAGACAATGCCAAGGCCTATTTCAAGCGGGCAAAGGCCCACGCTGCTGTCTGGAATGAGAGGGAGGCACGGGAGGATTTCCAGCGCGTGGCTCACCTCGACCCCTCCATGGCAGCTGCGGTGAAGAAGGAGCTGAAGCAGCTGGGGGAGAGGATGAGGAAGAAGCATGTGGAGGATCGGAAGCGCTACCAGGGCCTCTTCCAGTCATCCCAGGGTCTGAAGGCCCGTGAGGGGCAGGAGAGCAGGGAGGTGGGTGATGGGGCACCTCAGGGTGAGGCTGGGACCCCTGGGCAGGGGGAGCAGGGTGCTGAGACCAAAGTAACAGAACAACCCAGGGCTCCCCAGGCAGAACAAGGGACCTCCAGGGCTGGGGGTGAAGGGGCAGCACCAGGAGCAGAAGAAGCCCGGGGAGAGCCTGTGGGAGAAGAGGTAGAAGAGAGGGATTGGACAGCAGTGGGGAAAGAAGAAAACCTGGGCACCTGTGGGGCAAGGCCAGAGAGCCTGGGAACAGAGGAGGAAAATGAGAAAGAGGAGAGGGAAGAGAAAAAGAAAGAGGAAGAAAAAGAGGAGAGCAAAGAGGTAAAGGTAGAGAGGGGGGCAGAGGAAGAAGAAAAATTGGAGGAGGAGAAGGAGGAGGTAGACAAAGAAAAAAACGAAGACAAAATGGAGAGGGATGAGAAGGTGGAGAAGAGCGCAGAGAAAGATGATGAGAAATTAAAAGAGGGTGAAGGAGTACAGAAGGAAGAAGAAAAGGAAGAAAAAGAGGAGAGGGAGGAGGCAGTAGTGAAAGGGAAGGTGGAGAAGGACAAAGAGAAAGAGTGTCTACCAGCAAAAACAGAACAGCCTGAAGCAGGGCAGTGTGGGACGACAGGGGAGACAAAGGCAGCAGGGCTAGTGCAGGGCTTGGAGCAAGCAGCCAGAGGAGCAGAGGGAGCTGGCACAGGGAGCAAGGCCCAGGCTCAGCCAAAGAGAGCCGCACATCTGGGGCCTCCCAGCGAGGGGCTGGGTCCAGCTGCGGGTCCCCCAGGGCTGGAAGATGAAACATCTGGGGAGGCTCTGGAAGAGGTGAGCTGCAGGGAGCAGGGAGCAGGCAGTGGACAAGAAAATGCTGCGGAAGGCAACATCCCCACAGAGAGCTTCACCCCTGGGGAAGGTGAGGGGCTGGGTGGAGGGGCAAAAATACCCCCGTGCCCCATGGCAGCCAGAGAAGGGGGTGCTGCACCCCTGGAGCAGTGCAGCGAAGAGCAGGGCTGTGACCAGCCCTGAGCAGGGTCAGTCACCCCTGCTTGGGGGAACAGCTGCCAGGCCACTGGCAAAGAGGCAGCTCCTGTACCCTGAGAGGGAGCCCCGGGGCTGGGGACCGGCCCAGCAGTGACACGGGAACAATGCTGTCCTCACCCTGCCACCCCCGGGCACACCCCTGCCCGACTCACCGGCTCCGGCGCCTTTCAGCTGGGTGCCACCGAGCTCTGCTGGCCGAGAAATAAAAGCTCTTCCCTGGCACCGTGGGCTGGATTTGTTCCTGAACGTGACCAGCTTCCCTGAGCACATTCCACACCTCCCGCCTTGCCCTGGAGCCCGTGGCACAGGGATGGGGCAGTTTGTGCTGCTCTCCAGAGGGGTGGTTAAGGAGACTGCATCTCACCCCCCCTTAAGCTCCTGAATCTCTCCTGCCTGAGTGTCCCCAAACTTCTCCGCAGTGGCACCGTGTCAGGCCTTTTCCCAGCACTGCCAGCCCTTCCAGGCAGGGGTGAGGGCAGGTCCAGCCCAAAAACCATCGGTCCTGGGCAGGCTTCACCATCAGCCAAGTCTGGGCAGGGCAGAGAGCCCGTGAGCCCCTGGCCTTACCCTGAACTATTCTTCATCTGAATCCCTTATTGTGCCACAAAGGCACAGTGAACATGGGCAGCACTTGGGACTGAGGCACCCAGACACCTCTGGGCACTGAAAATCTTCATGGAGCTCCAGAGAGAAACAAGGGAGAGGACTGCCTTGCCTGCCCAGCATCCCACTGCTGTCTGCCTCCTGCCTGGGGCTGAAGGGTTTCCTACGGCCAAAGTTCCTGGGCGAGAAAGAAGGACTGTCCCCACACAGCCCCTGTGCCACCCCTCAGGCAGCCACATGGCCTGAACAGAACTTGTTGGATGAAGATGGTGGCTGGGGGACACGCCTGTGTCTGGGGATCCTGGGGCTCTGCTCACAGCTTCTGTTCTGCCTCAAGTGGTGTGGACAGCCAGAGTGACAGTGGAGGCTGTGTCCCAGCAGCCATGCAGGAGCAGTGCCAGCATGGCACAGCAACGGGAGCTGACTCAGCCAGGATGCATGGATAGAAGAGGCCAGAGCACTGATCCAGGTCTCAATATAAATATGAATTTATTCTTTCCAGAGCAGAGATGCCACAAAGCAGTGAGGACAGCAGCACCACAGTACATGGTTACCAGAGCATTAGCCAGCCTGCTCCCCTCCCAGACACACCCTGGCTCCCAAACACAGCCCAAGCACCCAGCCTGGCCACCTCTGCTCCCCACACCTGGCACTGGGGCCAACAGCTCTGTCGTTATCCTGCCCTTTTTCTTCCTCCAGTGCCCCCCAAGGCTGGATACTCCTGACCACACCCTCAGGCCAAGCCTCACTCTGCTGCTCCCCACGCTGCTCCCACTCTGCCCCTGGGATAACAGAGGGGTCCAGCTGGGTCTCACAGGCTGCCCTGGGGTCCCTCTCACCCACAGCACGCCCAAAGCCACCCTAATGCCACCACACTGCCCTCCTGCCACTCACCTGGCTGGCACAGGGGACAGCAAGGACAGTAACCCACGCTGCTGCCAGCAGACACAGGAGCACTACATGCTGAATAGCCCTGGCTGTAAGGCTCACACCGCCTTGTCCTTGTGTGGGCACTGCTCCTCAGCTCTGCCAACACCCCACAGCCAAGCCCACAGCCCTGGTCACAACCTCCCCGGACAGTTCAGCACCGTGTCCTGTCCCAGCCAGCAACAACAGCCCTGGCTCTGTCCTTGCAAGCCCTGTTAAATGGGATGTTTCACCCAGTGTGCAGCCCTGCCCTGCCCCGAGGGTTCAAGCATCTCCTCTCTCCACAACCTGTGGCTCCAGAGCACCAGGGCCATCTCCGCCCTGCTCTGGGTTACCCTGCAGCACCTGACTCTGCCTCTTTCTCGACATAACACAGCACAAGACAGCCAGCCCGAGGGACCCCTGGGGACCAGGAGCCACCACCCCCAAGCTGCCCTGCCAGCTGGCAGAACAGCCTCCCTGCACTGCCCCACAGGGCCCGCTTCCAACCAGGGCCTCCAGCCCCCCAGCTCAACTCAAAATTGGGGACAGCAGCAGAGCAGCTGCTCCCTGGGGGCAGCCAGGAGGTGCCCTGCCTGTCCTGCTGCCCACCCACACTGCCATGCACTTGCATCAGACCAAGGTGGCCTCAGGGCTGGAGTATGGCTGGAGAAACCCTCCCTGCAGGAGCTGAGGCTCCCCAGGGATGGAGCAGGATCTGTGCAGGACTCTGCCATTGCAAAGGTACAGATCCCCAGGAAACCAGGCAGGATGAAGTACCTGCTGTGGTCCAGCCCTCACTGAGCTCCCTCACAGCAGCCCTGCAAGGCAACACCAGCAACAGGGAAGGTGCTGGTTCCCCTGGGAGCAGGAGTTGGGCTGGTCTGAAAGTGAAGGGCAGCTAGATTTAAGGTATTAGAGTTTAATAGAGTGAGTCCATGAGAGTATTTAAGTACAGTATATATATACATATATAATATATAGAAATATATGCAAATTAAACAATAAGGCTCTGTTATAAAGACCCTCTCAATATAAGGCTACTAGCTGGGCTGAAGCTCTAACATGGACTCAATCCCTACACCATAAACCTCACAGACTCTCTCCTGTGGTATGTGCCTGGCTGGCTGCAGAGCCTTGGGTGGCAGAGTTTCAAACCATAAGGCTGGCAGCTGCTTACTGTTACAAAGAGTTACTTTAAAAAGTGTGTGGCTCCAGGAGTGTTTTGGTGCCCATACACCTGGAGGCTCCTGGGCACAAATGAAGGATGGGATGCTGAGCTCTGCATCCCCTGAGGGCTACAGGCAAAGGCAGCAGCCCATGGGTGCCAGGGGAGACAGGCAGTTTTCATGGCTTCAGTCCTTTCTTCTGAACCATCCCACCCAGGCTGTGGCCCTGTGACCCAATCAGCCTCCTGGGCAGCCCATAGTCCCACTCCTGCATGACCTATGTTCCCCTGAGATCTTCTGGAGCTGGCAAGCATCCTGCACCACCAGCTCGGAGGGAGTCTGTGTGAGGTCTGCTGCAGCACAGGGAGCATGGCAGGGAGAGAGGGGGAGGAAAGCAGCCAGGTAGCTGGTTAGGAAAAGCCTCTGGCTCACAGGAGGTGTTAGATAAAGGAGGTCATACCTGAAAGAGAAATAGACAGATCAGGAAAACAGGACCCAGAGCCACCTGGTTAGAGGGAGGCTGCTGCAGAGCCAGGAGGATCCTGCTCAGGGATGGCAGAAAGTGGGCAAGAGCCTGCATGGGCAGACCACCACCTCATGTTAGTGCTGGCACCAAGCAATGTCTCCCTCTGGCAGCCTGGGCAAGACACCAAGTGCTGCTCCTGCACTGGAACACAGAGGGAAAGAGCAGAATGACCAACAGCAAAACCCACTGAGTGAGTGGAGTGCCATCCACACACACAACCCCCAGCCTCCATCACTGCTGGGAAGAGCCATCCATGAGCAGCCAGGAGAGCTTGCACCATTGCTTCCATCTCACCAGGCTACTGGGGCCTCGACATCTCCTGCAGAGGGCTCTGGACAGGGATGAAGCCAGGAGGTGGCTCAAAGCTGTCACTGCAGGTGGTACTGGCAGGTCTGTCCATCCTCACAGTGGCAGCCCCGTGGGATGCAGGTCCTGAGCAGGGCAGGAGGCTGCCTTGCAGCTCATCACAGGGATCTGTTTGGTCTGTGCTCTTGGCAGCTCTGATGGCCTCTCCTTACAGATGTGAAGCCTCCTTCTTCTTCTCCTCCTCCTCCTCTGTTCCCAGGCCATGCACCTGTCCCAGCAGCACTGCAGCAGCAAAACTCTTGGCTGAAGCACTGCAGGTCATCAGCTGTTGCAGGGAAGCTGGGATCGGGGCAGGGCTCTGTGGGGAAAACCTCACCTGAGGGAGCAGTAAGAGAGGAGGATTTCACTCAAGTACCTCGAGAGGTGGGGAAGGCGCTCCGCAGCTTCTCCATTATGTCTTCCAGGCACATGCTGACTTCCTGGGTTTTGGCTTCCACCTCATCTGCAGTGGGAAGGAGGGCAGGTGGCAATGAAAAGGCTCTCTGGACATTCACTGGCTGCCAGCATCTCTGCAGGATGGCAGGGTGCAGGCAGCTTCCTGCAGCATGGACACAAGGGAGCGGGACTGGGAGCTCAGCCCAAGAACAAAGCTCACCTGCAGTTTCAGTGTCAGGGGTGTTGTGCTCTTTCTCCTTTGCCTGGCTGCCTTCTGACTGATGTGGAGATGAAGCCAAGGAAGAGGCTGCTGAACCATTGCCTTCTGACTCTGCTGGAGGCTGGAGTGAGAAGAGTTGTTGTGAGAAGGTTGTCGTGACCCTCTGTCCTCGGCTTCCCCTGCTCTGCCCATCCCCTTTGTGCCATTGTCACAGCTCTGCTGTGGCAAAGCCCACCCCATCCATACTCTGAGTGTACCTGCAGCAGCAGCTCCCTCAGCCTGTGCAGCTGTGACTCCAGCTGCTTGTTGTGGTCCTCCAGGATCTGCATCCGTGTCTCCAGGCGGCTCTTGTGCTGCCGGAGGATTCGTGCTTCTGCCAGGAGCTCGTCGTTACGCGCGTCCTGCACTGATTCAGGAGAGCCTGTGGCCAAGGTTGGAGACTCCACTGCCTCATCGTGCTGCCATTTCAAACGTCTCAGCTCTCCCTGGAGGATCCTGCAGGACAGCCCAGGTCAGCATCCCCTCGATCCTCCCTAGAGACTGCTGGAAACCCCCGGGAGCTGCACACTGGGGATGGCCCACAACTCAGACAAAGCTTTGCCATTTGTGAAGCTTAAGGCCAGGATGCTGCACTGCAGAGCGGCCTGTAGTGGTTCCACCCCACATAGGGGGTTCACAGATATGCAACCACTTCCCGAGAGGCTGAAAACCAGGGCAGGGAAAGCATCACCTCTTCCTGAGCTGGTGTGCCCTGCCTAGAGCCTCACCCTGTGTAGCCCAGAGCAGCAATACCACTGTTCATGAGGGGCTCAGGGACAAGAAGGCAGAGTGCCCTGGGCTTCAGGGGGGAACAGGTTCTGTGGATGTAGGAAGGAATATTTTGGGGAACAGGGTCATCTCCCTTCCTTGGAGAACACACCCTCACTGAGTTTTAGTGCTCAGCTTAGACACCCTCCAAAACTGCCCTCTCAGCATCTGCAATCCCCACCTCCAGACCCAGCAGCATCCCCTGGCTCCACTCTGAGCTCTACAAGGCTTCTCCAGTCCCTTCTCCCCTCTCAGGCTATAACCCCCACTTTCAGAGCTGCCCATGTCTCTACCTGTTTTCATCCTCTAAGTGGGCCAGGACTCTCTCCAGCTCTCCCTTGTCATCCATGTTGAGGCTTCCTGGCTGCTGGCTGCCCCCAGGCTCTCTGTCAGTGATGGGGCTGGAATGGCGCAGCAGGTACTGGTCCTCATCCCTGTTCCAGTAGGTGGAGAAACACCTTAATTAGAAAAATCATGGGATTTGTGTGCCCTTGGGGAAGGGCAGCATGGAGGGAGGCAGTTTCATAGGGGAGCTCCTGGCTGCTCCAGGCTCAGAAGGGGCTCAGCATCCCTGGTAGCTGGGGGTGCCCAAGAGCCTCTCACTCAATGGGACTGGGAAGGAAAGCATTTCTGTACCCTGGCTAGGCATGGATAGAGCCACAGGAGCCCTGACTCATCAGGGGGTGAGGAGAGGGGAAAGGAAGACTCACAGGCTGTCATCAGGGGACAGGCTATCACTGAAGAAGGAACAATTCTGGCTTTCCATCTCTGCAAGCCTGGAGGAAGAGAAAAAGGTTGAGATATAGTTAGAGACACCGTAAATGCCTGCTCAGCTACTTGCAGCAGCCCCTGCAAGACCCCTTTCTGGCAGGGTCTCCCACCTCGCCTGCACCAGTCTACCCCTCTACAGGCTCTAGACAGCTTTGCCTTTTTAAAAACCAAAATACACTGCTGCTCTGGGTGTAAGTCTCTAGAATAAAGACCTGCTGCTGTGTAGTCAGCTCAGCCTTCTCTCTCACAAGCAAAGGAAAGGGGTGTAAGAATTCCAGCTCCAGCCTAGGACCTAGCTACAAGTACAGGCTCCCTGTACCTCCTGGGTCCCCACAGTGAGGGCAGAGGCACTACAAAACCACAAGACAGCAGCAGTGGGAAGCTGGCAAACAGCTCTGGTGAGGACACAGAGCAGGGATGTGCCTACTGAGAATCCATCCAGCAGCTCACACTGGGAAGAGCAGGACAGCACATGGAAGCTGCTGCATCACTGAGATATCTGCTGTCACGTGCGTGGTCTTTGCTGCCAATTTACACAGCACCAGCCACGTCCCAGGCAGGTTTGCCTGGCTGTGCAGTATGCTGGGGCAGGTGGAGGGGTCTGTGACCATGTATCTGCCCCAGACCCATCAGGGTCATGCCCCGTGCCCCGGCAGGACAGCAGAGCCCAGGGGTGGTACCTGCTGGCAAAGTGCTCGATCCGGGAGTGTGTGTCGGCATGGGGTAACATCGGGGAGGAAGCTGGGCTGCAAGAGATGCACACTGGTCAGCAGGGCTTGGCAGAGACTGATCCCACCTGGCTGAGAGGAGCCAGGGATGGGCTGGACAGAGAGACTGAAATCTCTGTTCCTTCAAGAACAGAGTGCTCAGCTCAGGGTGTCATCTCACCCCCAGAGCAAGTGCTCCTCCAGCCCTCCCCCAGGAGCCCTGTATGAGCTGAGATGCTCTTTCCATCCACAGAACCCTTGTCTCATTCTGAGCCACAAGACATAACCCAGGGCAGAGCCAACTCACGTCTCAGAGAAGTCAGCCTCCAGCACAGACTGGACGGGCAGGTAACCTCTCTGTGGGTGCTTGCTGAAGTACTGCTTGGACCGAAACTTGTTCTTCAGTGTCGTGGCAAAGTCTCTCATGTTCTCACTGGATGTGGTCTGCAGAGACACAAATATCCCAAAGGTGCCTGTTTAATGAAAAGTGGGGGACCACAGCTCAGCACCCACAATAAGATATCCCCTCAGGCTGGGCATGAGCTCCATGGGGGAAGAGGTAGATAGAACTGAGGAAGCAAGGAGGGCACACAGCAGCTCTGTGAGCCTGTCATGGGGCCTGGCACAGGCCAAACTGGGCACTGTGAGCCATGCATCCTGCTCACCACGAGCCCCAGAATAGCAGGGACACAGGCAGCCTCCAGCATGCAGAGGGTACAAAACTACACAAGGGATCCACTAGTGAGGCTGCACCAGCCTAAAGATCACAAGGCTGCTGCCATCAGTGGGCCCTGCTCTGAGCCAGAGCCCTCCCAGCCCAGCCCAGCTCCGTACCGGAGTGTAGTACTCCATGATGGGGTAGTGCAGCTTGTTGCCCTTGCTGGCTCGCCCGGTGAGGAAGCAGGTCTGGCAGATATCTACATTGAACTGCTTCAGGCTCCGATACCTGGAGAGGTCAAGAGGCCATAGGGACGCACTGGAAGTCATCAACACACGTGTTTAAAGCCCAAGAAGAGGTCAGTGCAAGGAGACAGAGGTGGCCTGTGCTGCTCTAACACCCCAGTGAACCCACAGTGCTGATGGCTAAAGTCCCCAGAAAAGCACTCTGCTCCTTTCCCTTAGCTGGCACCTGCTCTGCCCTGCCAGAAACACTGCTGGCTGCAGAGCTCCAGGCTCCCCCAAGAGCACAGAGTAAGCTCAGCTCTGTCCTGCAGGACAGCACACACTCCCCGTGGGGCCAGGGTCCCACATCACAGCCCTTACCTGAACCCCTTGATGGGGCACTGCCGGCAGACAGAGCACTTGGTCTGGTGCTTCACCTGCTCGGCCATGGTCACCCGGTGCAGCACCGCCAGCCACACCATGGACTGTGGCTCCAGGTTGGCCCACTCCAGGAACTGGGACACCTCAATGGCAGATTTCCCATTACTCTGGGGAGGGAGAGGAAGGGGCTGCTCAGAGCTGGGACCCGGCCACGGTGGGATGCACGTCCCCTGTCCCCTCGGGAGCCTGTCCCCAGCATGGCTGCTGCAGACGGGGCGAGGGCAGTGGCCCCGCACTCACAAAGCGGAAGCAGCTGCGGATGCTGGGCTCCACGTTGCTACCCCCGAATGCTGCCACCTCCCCCAGCTGGCGTGGGACCTGGATGGCCTCGTGGAGCAGGACGCCGAGGTGCCGCTGGTCACACAGTCCCCCGGCGTTCGCCACTTGGCTGAAGAGATCTGCAGGCACGACAGACACACAGCTGACACCCCAGCAGCAGGCAGGCATGGGCAGCAGGGTGTGGGGCACACCAGGAAACCCCCTGACTGCCTCCAGCAGAGAGCTCAAATACGGGGAAGAACCTGAGCTGTGATTAAATGAGTGCTGTGTCCAGTTCTGGCCCCTCAGTTTGGGAAGGACGTTGAGGGGCTTGAACGTGTTCAGAGGAGGCAACGAGGCTGGTGAAGGGCTGGGAACACAAACCCTGTGAGGAACCACTGAGGGAGCTGGGGGTGTTTAGCCTGGAGAAAAGGAGACTCAGGGGTGACCTCATCACTCTCTACAATCCCTGAAAGGTGCCTGTGCTCAGCTGGGGTTGGGCTCTGTCTCCAGGCAGCACTGACAGAACCAGAGGACACAGCCTCGAGCTGCTCCAAGGGAAATAAAGGCTGGACATTAGGAAGAAGTTTTTCCACAGAAAGAGTGATAAAGTTCTGGAATAGTCTGCCCGGGGAGGTGGTGGAGTCACCATCTCTGGATGTGTTTAAAAAGAGATTGGATGTGGCACTCAGTGCCATGATGCAGTTGAGGTGTTAGGGCTGGGTTGGACTCGATCTTGAAGGTCTCTTCCAACCTAGACATTCTGTGATTCTGTAAATCACTTTTACCAGTATCCTTCCAGCTCCTAATAACCAGTTTAGTGTCTTCTTCAGACAGGGGTTACATACATCATTTATTGGACAGCCCCAGCTAGCCTGTCCTCTATGAATCAGCCTAATCCCTTTATTTAACCCCTTGGTGGTCCCTATGCTACACAACATTCCCCTCCACAATATTCCATGGTTAAAATGCAGTGAGGAAAGCAATTTGCCTGAAACCTACTTCCGCTCAGCCATGCACCCCCTGGTATTTTCCTTCTGGAAAGCATTGGGTAACTTTCCTGTGTGCCTTCTCTGCACTGTTCCTTACGGTGCCATGCAAGCAAGATCACTGCAGCACCAGTCAGTCTACAAAAACGCCTCCTAATTTTGGTGGCGTAGGCCTAGGGAGGGAGGGAGAGGTGATGATGCAAGCAGCTTAGTCACTGCAGGAAAGCTGTTTCTTTGCCCTTCCTGGGCAAAGAAGGTCTAAGCCAGGAAACAAAACCACTCCTGTTTTCCCAAGGTGAATTCACACCAGGTTCTAGGGCAGGGAGACAAGGGACTCACACTGGAACTTCTCCTTGACCTCTGTCCCGCACAGACACGCGATGCCCGTCTTGAAGGAGAGAGCCCTCATCTTCCCGCTGCGGCCACTGCAGGACCAGATATTGCACAGGTTGGCAAACATTCCAGAGTGGGGCTTTTTGGCAGGGGGGGTCACCAAGGCAAGCACACACCAGGCAGCCTCCCTCACCAGCAGCCAGAACCCTTCTGCAGCGCTGCCAGCTGGAAGAGCAGCACGGAGGCTTCCTCCCAAGCCTGGCAGCCCCAAGCTCAGGGGACACTGAGGGACAGGTACCTGTCAAAGACATTCAGCAGCCAGTTGAGGCTCATGTCCACGCAGAGGGGCACATTGACCAGGATGCCCCGCTCCTCCTCCAGCCGCTCGTAGAGGGCAGTCAGGCAGTGGATCACCTCCACCACGTCCATCGCCCGGTCGCTGGGCTGCAGGTCGTGCTCATTGAAGATTTCCAAAGCCGTGGCCAAGGTGACCATGTCCACTGCACAGAAAGCACAGGCACAGGGATCAGAGGGAAAGAGGGAAGATGAGAGAGGTGAGAACCAAGAGGAGAGAGATGCAGTCCTGCCCTAACCTGGGGCAGTGTTAGTCCCACTGTGTTGGGAAAGATGCTGGTAAGGATGGGTGCAGCTCCTAGAATTTCTCTCCTGCCTGTAAACTTCTCCCAAAATACCACATCACCACCCTGAGCCACCGTTCTCGTGACCTTCCTTCCTCATTGCTGTGTCCAGCCATGGCCATGAAAGTGCTACCCATGGAAGGCTCTGTGCAGAGCCCAGTGCTGGCCTCTCTGCACGTGCCAGGTCCCTGTGGGGCTGGTGTGGGGAGGTGAGGGGGCACAGACCCACACACACCCTATAAGCAACTGCCCAGAGATGGATCAGTCCTGTGTCCAGCTCTGACAGAGTGAGGGAGTTAAGGCACAAACCCAAAGCAGGGCTAGGACAGTGTGAGCTGCCCTGGCTGCTCTGCTTTCAGATTTCTGTGGCTGCAGGTTGTACATGCTACTGTGTTAGCAACCAGCAATATTTCTTTCCTGAAAGTCTTTCCATCTTTGAGCCATTTATATTCACAGTACTCAGAGGATTGTGTGCCTTTTTCCACACTGTAACTTCACTCTGTGGAAAAATCCTCCCTTCTCCTGTCAAAGCTGCTACACTTGCACTGGGAAGCCGCAGTTTCCAAGCCAGGGAGTATCACTCCTGCCCACCCTCGTGTCCACACTGCCCACGACTGCATATGGCTCTGATCTATCCCTCACTGCCTCTTTCCTACACAGTCACTCCACCAAACTTCTCATGATGGGAAAGCTGCCTTGGCAACCTCCTTGCCCTTTTCTCAAGTATATCTTGAATAAAGAGCACTTACTGAAGTCATTTCTGGGGTGGAAAGAAGGCGACAGTGCAGCACGTGAGATGCAAGAGATGCACAACCAAAGATGCACAAGCAGCACACAGGAGAGCTCTCCTTTGCTCTTAGCCCTTGTTTCCTCTCCACACTTTGCCTGCTGCTGCATGGACACCTTAACAAGGTGGCAAAAGCCAACTGCTGCTTTCTTCCATTTGCATTACATCATCCCTGAATGTTCCTGGGCACAGGACAGCCTGATCACCACAGTGTTATGAAAATACTCCATAGCCAGGGTTCGACTCCCTTGAGAACCCAAACTCCTCTTACTCTGACTCGTTGCCTTCCTCCAGCCCTTTCACAGGATGTCATAGAGCACAGGTCTGCCTGAGACCCCACTGCTGCCTGGCTGTACCTCCCCCCCTTCATGAACAATTAGTTCAGGAGGAGGATTTCCCTCAGCCTTCTGCTGCTTAATTTTGACAAAGCCTTAGGTGAGAGGCTTTGTAAAAAGCTCTGAGCAGCCAAGGACGCTGCATCTATCAGATTCCCACCTGCCTGCTTGCCAGTTCCACTACAAACTCCTCAGCAGTTTCCAGGGAGCAGCTACCTCTTGGAGAGATGTTTGAACTCCTGTCGTATCATATTCACCTGGCTATTAATCCTCCAGTTTTCACCAAGAGTGCAGCAGTCAGGTTTATTGGCTCCCTTCCTCCTCTTTAAGCAGTGAAGCCCTCTCTGTCCCTGCCAGTGAGGCTGGTTTCATGTCTCAGTTACACCCACACTTTCTCCATGCTCCTTTGGAGCTGCTTGGTGAGCTCCTGCCTGATCCCACAGCTTTGTAACCCTGGGCTGGACCACTTTGTTCTCATATGCCTTTGGACAACACCTGCCCTCGAGTCATTTCCACCCCAAGCCTGTAAAGAAAGGCGCTGACACAGTCTGGTGCATTTGCTCAGCTTCCCAGGCTGATCTCCCTGGTTTCTCTCCTCAGCTACCTGTTCCCTGGTGCCTCCTGCCTTTGATGTGCTGCTAAAAGCTTGTGTTACTTTAATGCTTTCACTGAGGGAGAGCCAGCAGGAGGGAACCTTTCCCACACTCACATCGAAGGGCTTTCTGCACCCGCCGCAGTTTCATGGCTGTCCGATATGCCGAGAACTTGATGTTGTTCAAATCTGCTGCAGGGACACAGCAAAACAAGAATAAAACCACAGCACAACATCCTTATCTCCAGGGCAGGAAGCAGCAGCTGCAGTTCTCAGACCCCAGCCTCACCAGCAGAAGCAGAGCACATGCAGGAGAGTGAGGAGGAGACCTGGCAGCGGTCACACCCCACTGCTTTGGGGGACCCTGTGCCACAGAGGGGAGCAGGTGGCCTGGGGGAATCTCACATGCTGTAGAAAGGCAAGTACTACTCAAATGGTTCTGTGACAGCCTCCTTACCCAGCGTCTGGTACAACTCTGTCATCTTTGGGTGGTCCCAGCACGTCGTCTGGGCCTGGTGGCTGGAAGCAAAACAGATGGAGACCAAGAGTCAATGTGGTAACCAAAAGCTGCCATGAAAGATAAAAAAAAGGACCTGGCCAGCACTGGGAGCAAGTGTTTCAGTGTCTGCAGACACTGCTGCATCCCACTGAGCACACTCCCCAGCCACAGCAGCAGGAAGGATGCCCCCAGTGGGATATGCCCACTTGCTGCCAGCCCCCTCTCCTTCCAACTGGGGTTTCCCCTCATCTTGGGCATCCCAGCAGGGAAAGCCTGGATCTGCCAGGCTGAGGAAGACCTGCTTCACTGGAGATGAGTTCTCACTCCAGTCTGTTCAAGGCCCCCCTCTCCTAATTGATGCCCAGTTCCTGATCCCACCAGGCCAGAGAAGACCTCGGGCTGTGTCTGGCAACACACTCACTTGATGTAGTATGGCACTTTGTTGGGGGAAATGGCTCGCTCCCAGGGGACCTGGACAGAGGCTGCAAGGAGAAAAACACGTGTCAGATCAACACCAAATCCTCCTCTAAGCTGATGCTGTTTCTGATGCCAGCCCAGCAGGACTGTGCCAACAGGTGGGTGCCCTAAAAGGCTGCAGCTTCCCAAATCACCAGCTGGAGGTGTCAGTGCAGGCAAGGGGATGCTGCCTATAAAAAAGGCTCAAGACTGCTGCTCTTGTTAGAGACATCTTGCCTCTCGAGCCAAGGGCTTTGTATCTGGCTGAGCTCAGAACTTCGGAAGAGACATTTCCTGATGCTTTTGATGATGCCCAAGGCAACCTTGTGGTCACCAGTGGGCAGGGCTCATAGCAGATGAGATTTGGGCACACAGACACAGCACTGGCTGTTATGACCAGGCTCAGACACCCAAAGCATCTGTTGTTCCTGTTTTTCCTGCTCTGTGTGCCAGCTGCAGTATCTTGGGAAGATGAGGATTCACCCCACACCAGCTGCCTGCCACCCTTTGTTATATAGAGGATGGAAGCCATGGCATGACCCTCAGTTACTTTCCTTTTTCACAGGTAGCATATCAATTCCAGCAACTGGAAAAGTCATTTTCCTTTCAGATAGGAGTACGCAGTCTGCAGAGAAGCATAGGCCAGCAAATCCCACTGACATCCAGAGACTCTGCAGGGCTCAGCATTTCAAAGATGGACCCCAGGCTCTGGAGCACAACCTGTTGCCCAGCCTTTGCAGGTCTGAGAGCTGTCAGCCAACAGCTCTGATCTCTAAAAACAGCATCCCTCTGCCTCACCACATGAATGAAAACCTCCTGAAAAGGCACGTTTTTAGCCTCCAAATAACTAACAGGGATATGAGGGACTGCCTTTTCCTGCCATCTCTTGTCTTGCTCTGAGGCTGACACAGTCCAGTGTCCCCTGGGAGCTGCTGGTGTGAGTGTCACAGCTCTGTGCTCTGAAGGGAAACCACACTCACATCCCACCCTTGGTCCCACAAGGTGAGGCAGCACAATGCCAACTTTGGAGATGCCCCCTGCTTCAGCTCCCATGCACCGGGCACCAGCCTGGGCACCTTCCCAGCCCCGTGCATGGTTCTGGGCTCAGCAGCAGGGCTTTGCAGCCTGTTTCCCTAGGCCACAGCCCAGGCTGCCCTGCAGAGGCAACCTGGTGGCAGAAGCCAGGGGGACCCGCTGACGTACAGGAGAGGAAGTGCTGGGAGCCTGGTCCGAAGTCCCGGTGGGCATCTTGGAGCTGCTTCAGGCGTTCGTTTATGGAGGCCTGGAGAATCGAGAAATAATTAACTGGCAGTCCAACAGGCATTTTGGATTGATGACCCACTCAGGAAGGCTTGTGGGTGGACTCAGATGTGCCCCAGCACACAGATGCTCTTTCTTCCTCTCCTATCTTGGTGTTTGTGTCCTCCTCCAGCCTGCTAAACCCTCTACACGTCCTCCCACAGGCTGAGGCAGCACAGCCACATCTCCAGCTCACCTGTATCCATACTCTCACAGACATCAAAGCAGTCACAGCTGGTACTGACCCCCTCCACCAACACATCCTGATTCTCCCTTTGTTCCTCCCACTGCCTTTTCCTGAACAAGATCTCTGCAGATTTACCAGACTCTTTCCTCACACTGAAGTGATACTCTTCTCTTCCAGGAATACCAGCTATAACACCCTGCTGTGCCAAACCTTACTTTATCATCCTTGAAGCTCAGCAGTGACAGCCCTTCCCAGCATCCTCCTGCCCAGGGTTTATTTGCAGTGCTGGCTCCTGACTCCTTCCCACCTGCAGCTGTTTCCAGCGGGTGTTGATCTGCTCCAGGGTACGGGAATTCTCCATGCACAGGTGGACATCTGAGATGGCAAGCTGGTGTGCAAGATCATTGACCACTTTCACTCCATCCTTCATGGGGGAGAGCTCATCTTTGAACAGCTGGAGTCCAATAGGGATGGAGACACAGGCACAGAACAGGGGAAGAAGGAAAAGAAGCAGGTGAGTAGCCAGTTCTTGGATTTGATTCCTTTGCTACAAGCTAGGGTGGGCTAGTGACTGCCAAGCCACTGCTGACTAACCTTCCCACAGGGTACATTAGCAGGGGAAGAAATACCCAACCAAACTAACTAGGCTGAAGATTACTCCTGATAAATGAAAAGGGGACAATGACTCAACTATGCTGAGCCACTGTACCTGTGTAAGGTCTGTGCCATGACAAGGTGCTCAGCATGGCCAGTTTCTCAGGACACTGCTGGCCCAAAACCCCCCTCACAAAGGAGAAGGGCTGTGGGAATGAGACCTTGTCCCCGATATCCCAGGTAAAGAGGCTGCCTTGGACTGAGCAGTCCCTGGGAGCAGCTCTGTCCTCCTGGAAAGCAGCATTTCACCACCTCCATGGCCAAGGCTGGAGCCTTCTCAGAGCCAGCAGTACCTTGGTGGACTGGATGTGCTCTGGCAAGGAGTCAATGAAGAGGTCCCCGATGGGTTCCCAGGTCTCCCGCACGCTTTCAGCCTGGTCCAGGGCCGTGCTGAGCTCTTCCATAGCCCCTTTAATCTCCAGCAGCTGCTCCAGGGTCCGTTCAATGTGGCGGTGCTGGTCCACACAGCGGGCTGTGAGCTTCTCCCACAGCTCACTGGCCACGTTGGCCTGCTTCCAGACAAAGCGGCTGATGTTCTGGATCCGGTGCCGGGGAGACACATCTGTGAAGGCAAAGCAGGAGGGGAACGGGGAGCAAAAATGAGAGCCCAACCCAGAGGAGAGTGGGGCAAGGGGTGGAGGGAGGACAGGGAAATTAGAGATAAAAAAAATCTAGGGAAAACAGGGAAAAGGGAAGGAAAAGAAGTAATAGTAATCCATCTCTGCAGCAGCTCCTCTAGGTATCCAGCCTCTCTATCCTCACAGGCAGCAGCTGTGCTGCCTTTTAAAAACCTACCCCAGAGCACATCTGGTGCTGCCTCATGAGGTGTCCCCATCATGGACTGCACCAGGAGCCTCTGCCTTTCCCTGGGACAGCGACACTGCTCTGTGCCAGCCTGACCTTTGGCCAAAGGACTGGGCACAGCCTGGGCACGGTGGCATGAGGCAGAGCACTGATGTGCTGCTTTGTGCTACAGCAGCCACCTCCACTCCACCCTCTCCGGGCCAGCCCAGGAGGAGCTGTGAAACCAGAGAACAAAAAAGGGGGAGCTCCACAGACCTTTGCTTTCCAGAGTTGGTTCTTCTAATTCCTCAAATGGGTGCTGGGAAAGGAAAGCCTGTGCTGACTCCAGGACAGAGTAAATGTATGGTCCCCGAGACTTCACTTCTTCCATGAAAGCCTGGGGAGTAGAGCACAGAGATCAGACAGCAGGCTGAGCCAGAAAGCTGTGCCCTGGCTGCCCCCTTGCCAAATGCTGCAGTGATTTATTCACCCCAAGGCCCAAACCTCACTGGAGGCACAGAGAGAAGTCAGCGTTAAGAAAAATATTTTTGCAGGTCAGGGAAGAAATGACCACCTGCCAGAAGGTGGCTCCTGCAGAGGTTTGGCCTGCAGCTTTGCTGGAGTGGGGAGACAGAACAGCAAGCCCAGAATGGTGCGTTGAGCCAGGGGTGCACAAGAGGAGCTGTTTTATTTATGGTGCTTTCAGAGGCACTGCTTGGAGACACTCTATGCTCGCGCAGTGAGAGCATGGCCATGCTAACAATCCTTCCAGCAGCTGCTCAGCAACAGGTCCAGCTGCTGCAGGAGCACAGAGAGAAACAGCAGGATGCCCCAAAGCAGCACATCTGCCAGAGAATACTTCAGAGGCATGCTGGTCTAGTATGTCCTCTCCTCCCCTCCAACCACAGCTCCCACACCAGTGCTGTCTGCTGGATGGGCTGTTTGTGCACCAGGGAAGCTCCAGCAAGGATGAAGGATAGAAGCAGTAAATATTTTATTTTTGTTTTCAAGGTAAAAACAACTAAAGCCCAACAGCCACTGGTAGTGAGAAGAAAATGTTGTGAACCTGGCAGCAGGAAACTCTGATGTGCCTGGGTGTACCCCAGTTTCAGATGTGATGATGATGTGTTCCTGCAGGCACCACTCATGTGCCAGCCACAGGATTGCCCCTAGACCAACCAGCCTTCTCAGGCTCCAGGATCCCAAAAGCAGAGGCCAGGGACAGGTAGGACATAAGGAAGCCACTACAAAGGACAGGGTTTACTACCAGCTGCAGGTGACTCGAGGCTGTAATGCGGGTTTATTGTCTAAAGCCAGATGGGCTCTGCCTTTTCTCAGGAAGCAGAGACACTCAAGGACTGGCTGTGGCATGGGCAGTGACACGAGGCAGGGGTCCCAGGCAGGGCTGCCCATCCCCAGCAGTGAGCAGGGGAGGCACAAGGAACGCACCGCGTGTGTCTCCTTCTCCTGCTGCACCAGGAGAACATCGCCCCGCAGGGGCAGCTGTGCCGACAGCTCCTCATCCTTCTGCCCCAGCCAGTCGATGATCTCCTGGAGAGGCACCTGCAGCTTCCCACTGTGGTCAGAGAAGGCCTCCAGCCGAGCCCTGGCAGGAGAGCAAGGACAGTGAGATGACAGACAGACAGACAGGAGAGGAGCAGGCTCCCTGAGGAGGGGAAGCACAGCACCATGGCTGGGTGCTGATCCCCAGGACCTCCTCAAGGACTGGCAGCACACCTTAGCATGGGCTGTGCATGACCCCCAGCCAGCAGAAAGGCTACATTGCCAGGTGGGGTGAGGCATGGAGGCACTGGGGATAAGAAACTGAAGCTATTCCTCACCCTGGAGCGAGGACAGTCATTCTGTGTTTGCCTGTGGGTCAGAACTGCCCTGGCTAGCAAGGGGGGCTTGGAATGGCATTTACATGTCTGGGCAGCTTCCAAGAGCCTTGGATTAAGGCAGGAGACAATTAACACGCCCCAGTTAAGCTCCCTGCCATGCTGGCTGTGGAGCTGCAAACTCTGACAGTCTGGAAGGCATGTTCCCCTTACACAGTGGAGAGGGCTCCCAGTGAAGGGACAGGCACAGAGGAGGTGCAGGCAAAGCCATGGGGCAAAAAGAGACAGCTGCAGAGGTGGCAGAGGATAGAGAGAGCAGCAGAAAGCAAGCAGGAGGGAAGGAGAGGAGGGAGGAAAGGATGGGATGGGTAGAAATGGAGGAGATGCTTTCCAGCAAAAGGAGATTCAAAAGTCTGTGGACCAGAGGGGGAGCTGAGCCAAGGTCACCATGAATTCATGTGGCTCATCAAGCAAAAAAAGTTCAAAAACCTCCTGACAATCACAAGCAGCAGGCAAGGCTGGAAGGCCAGGCCAGCCTGGAGCTCGCTCCAGGCAGGACTCTTACCGAAGGCTGTGGGATTTTTTTTTTATCTCGTTCCAGCAAAGATTCATCTCCAGAGGGGCTTGGGGCCTGGCAGCACTGCTTGGAGCCCGGGGGGTTACACACGAAGGTCCTGCACCATCCTGTGAGGCTTCAACCTGGGCAGAAACAGAGCCACGCTGCACCCAGAGATCACTGCCTGGTGCTTTGGGAACTTGTTGGAGACACCCATCCCACTCTGCCATAATCCTGACTGGTTTTCCAACTCTCAAGGGGGCTGCCCTGTTCCTTAAGTGGTCTGTTAGCAGCTCCCAGGAAACTCCTGGGAGTCTCTGAAGAAGGATGCAGTGGCAGCTCCAGCAGCACTAAGAGCAAAGGTTGGAGGGAGAGCTTACTGCACATCTCCTGTTCTCCTCAGTTATCCAGCAACGAGCTTATCTCACTGAGAGCTGTTAAGCCAGAGCTGGTCCTTATGTGTCACAGTGCCTGCAGGGCTAATGATGATTTCTCCCATGTTATACAGAGCTGCTGTGCTTCAAGAGGAGGCTGATCCTGCTGTTCCCAGGGACCGAGGGGATCTGCCAACATCCTTTTTGCTATCCCCAGTACTGGGACTTGCCACCTGCTACTCTGTAGAGGCTCCAGGATATTCCCTGCCTGCATGGCAAATCTGAGAAGCCACTTCTCCTCCACAGATGCTGCTTCTCCTCCACAGCTCTCCAGAATGAGCAGCCGTGGGAAGGGTGCTGCAAAAGGCCAAGGAGAGAAGACAGCAAATCCTAACCCAGCCACACAAGGGAAGCACATCCAGCTGGAAAAACTGGGTTCTGATCCCTGGACAACAAATTCTCATTAGAATCCTCTCCTGAGCCTTTAGCACTGTATCATGCCCCTGCTCACAATGCACTCTGCTGCACGTGCTGGTGACAGCAACACACAGGATCAGAAGCCCCTCACACTCAGTGAGAGGAGATTTTCTCTCCAAAAAACACAGTTTGTTGAGCAAAACAGATGGACACTTTCCCATAAGTGAGACATCAATGAGCTGTGTTGGAGAAATGGCAGCATTTCGATCGAATGCTGCTTTGATATTAGAGCTCACTTGAGATAATTATCCCCAGGTGCTTAATCAACCATAATTAAATGTGTTAGTACTTTCTAAACAGCATACAACAGGCCAGATAGGGGCAGCTGCCTTGGGGGAAAAGCAGCAGCTCTTCCAAGGGGAATGTGTACATACTTGTCACTTGTGCTGTCCAAGGGTTTCGTGGAGGTGTCTGGAGAAGAGATGCAGCCAAGCCGAGGGAAACAACAGGCAGGAGAAAACAACCAGACAAGGAATTTGGCTGCACAGCTAAAAATACCCCCTCCACACCAGTTCTCAGAGAAAAATCAAATGATCGCCAAGACTGGTGCTAAGTTTGATTCATCTAAAAACATCTAACAGGCTGTTCTCTGCCTCCCCATCCTGCCACTCCAGAAACACCAAGAAAACAGAGAAAACCATCACCCACGGAGTTCACAGGATTCTTGGGGCCATGGATAATGATCTGCTCAAGCTAAAACTGCTGCTTGCACATAGAAAAATCAATACTCTGCATGTGCAGGTGCTCATGGCACTGAAGTAGGTCAGTCCCACGGCACTGCCAGGGAACGCTTCCTTTGGTATCCCAGGATACCAAAGGAAGGGATCAGCTCTACCTGGGTCCAACTGCAGCACAGCTCTGCAGACAACACAGTCCTCCCAGCCTTATTTAATAAGTTAAAAGCCCACCATGCCTGCAACTCCCAAGCCCCATAGTTAATCAGGTAGCAGTGCCCAAGCAGAGAGCAGGTGCTGAACATCTGCTTCCCTAGGACAAAACCCCCACAAGCGAGCAGAGGGAGAAGTGCTTTCCCTCTGAGCACCCCCTCAGCATCCCTTCCCCAGAGCCCCAGCAGCGGCAGCCTGGACCCTCACCCCCCTCCACCCTGGAACGGGTTTATTTTGGGGTGCAGAACACTCACACAGGCTGTGGCAAGTGCATCTTCCTGCGCTCAGCCCCAGATCGGCCCCGAGCCTGGCCGGAGGAGCAGGCATCCATCCCTCCGGGCCCGCCGGGTGCCAGCACCCAGCAGGGCAGCGGCAGGCGCTGGGTGCCCGCAGAGCTGGGCACTGACCCCCCAGGAATGTGCAGGGGGCGGCAGCGCCTCACAGCCAGCCTCAATCCCAGCTTTGTCCGGTGGCATTCCAGCGGCCTCCAACCTGCCTTAACCCCGCGGCTGCCCTCAAAGCACAAGGCACAGAGATCTGCCCGCTGCAGGGCAGCCCCACGTGGGACATCAGGTGTGTGCGGGGTCATTGCTCTGGGCACTGGAAGATCCATCCCTGCAAGGGCAGGGCAAAGGGGATGCACTGGGATGACCAGCAGAGACCTTGGCTCCGATGCTGGAGCACATACAGAGCAGGCAGGGATGTTTGCCAGGGAAGGGATTTATCCAGGAAATCATCCCATCAAGCCTCGGTGACCCAGAAGGTAAATAGGTTCTTGAGACCTAATCCCAAAAAAGTCAGAGGTGCCCTTGTTGTCTCCCACGTGCCCCAGCACCGTGTTGGGTACCAGCAGATGTTCATGCCAGCCTGGACCAAGTGCAAATAGTTTCTTTTTGCCAAAAAGTTCTGGGCTGGCTTCTTGTGTCCCCCACAGTCCTGACGCCCAGAATTTTTATCATGCTCTCTTCCACCTACAGGGAGGGAAAGAAAAGCTCCCAGTATCTCTCCCTCTCTTCCCTGCCTGCACATCTGACGGGTGCGGTGCTGACCAGCACAGCCAGCTCCTCTCCTCAGCACCTCTTGGGTCCCACAGATGGGAGAGCAGCTCCCAGACTGGAGGAGGGGGCTCCAGTGAGGCCAGGACACAGCTGAGGATGGGTTGTCTGCAGCCTGCCAAGAGCTTTCAGGACTAGCACGGACAAGAAAGGGAGGCTGTTTCCCAGGCAGCAACAGCAGCCCCTTCAAACGGGGAGCTGTCATTAACACTGCTCCTGCTCCCGCTCCCCTCCTCTCTCCCAGCAAATCCCACAGGGCTCTGATCCCCTCACAGAGGCTTGGGACAGCTCAGGCAGGTCAGGAAGGCTTTTCCCTGCTCCTCTTGTTATATCCCTCTCCCTCCTCACTCCATTTGTCGGGCTGTTTATCAACCACCCGTGCACTGGCCCGGCAGCAGCATTGTAGCAGCCACCCTGGGGCCAAGAAATCCTGACTCACCCACCAAGAGCCTGCTCTCCTGCCTCATTCTTGCATGCTGGAGCCTCTCCAGGGACAGCTCTGCCTTCCTCCTGCACATCCCAGCTCCCTGGGGAAAACGGGTCCAGGCTGGTGATCAGCCACAGTAAGGAGAAACCTCAGGCTCAGCCCTTGCTTTTCATGCTTGAAGCACAATGAAAAAGGAAAAGGCAGAGCTGGGACCTCATTTGTCCTGGGAAGAACATTGCCAGTGCCCACGGGAACCTTTGGCACTGTCCATCAGTGTCTAGTCAGGTGAGAGGTACCCTGGGACCAACAGCTAGAGGCAAAGAGGGAGCCACAGCCTGGCAGAGCTCCAGGCAGCATTTCCCCACACCAGAGGTGCTAAGCCACCTCATGACAGCTCAGTGCAGAGCGCAGGCAGCTTTGCAGACAGTTGCCAACTCACCTTTCTGTTCTTCACTCTGCTCTGCCAGTTACCCAGGGGTCCCCAGAGACCTTCCTTCCCCTCTGGTGAGGAACCTGGCCTGGGGCTCAGAGACCCTGGGGGAAGGAGGAGGGAGACCAAGATCTCTCCCTCAAGATAACTAGATTACTGAGAGGTCAGATTCCTCCTCTGCCTTACAGCACCCACCAGGGGGCTTATTTCCAAGCTCTTCTCTGCAACCAGGAAGAGTAGAAAACCTACATTTTCACCAAAAGCTGATGTTCTTCCAAGCTTCATGGAAAAAAAAGCCCAACCAAACACATAAGAGCTGTTAACAGTAGCCTCTCGTTCTTTATTGTGAAAGAGGCTTGAAATCCAGCTCTGCAGGTCGCCTCTCTTCCCTGCTTTGGGAGCCACTTTGCAGCCGGAGTGCTACAGGAGGGCACACGCTCTCCTTAAGTGCAGCCGATGGGGGCTGGAGCTGACAGCCTTCCCTTCCACCAGGAGCAGAGGGTCTGGTTTGCCCCACAGAAACCTGCAACCTCTGCAAAAAGCTGCAGGAGAAGGCCTCCCAGAGCCAGCTCTTACCTGAGACAGCAGGCGGGCAGTGCTGCTGTGCGGTGCCTGGTCGGGGATGTGCCACTCAGGACATGGCGGGAGGACATAGAGCCATTCCTGCATCACCAGGGGCTGCATCAGAACTGATGGTCATGGGGATGGAGCACCTGGAAAGCAGTGTTAGAGTCCCTGGGTCAGCTTGCACCTCCTCACAGAGCTGACCCCCTTCCCAGCTGCCTGGAGCTGCCTCCATGGCAGCTAGAGACTAAAAGGAAGCATTTTTAAATTTAATATACTTTTACTAGTGTTGCAATCTTGTTTCATCTAAACATCCATTTCTTTTTTTCCACCTGGTTATAAAATTTGCTGTGTTGATACACTGTTAGTAAGCTCCAAGGACTATAATGCATTTTTAGAAAAGGTTGGGTTTCTTGAACTGTACAGGATTCCCATGGTTTAAAGGATGGGAGAGAGGATCTCACTGTCATGGCCACAGTTCTAGTTTTGGTTGAGATAACACTCACTTTCTTCCTAGCAGGTGGTACACTATGGTTTTTAATCCAGAACAACTTATGTTTAGACAGAACAGACATATCCCCATAACAGACAACATCTTCAAACATATTTTTTCCTTTTATATTCAGAAGGCAAATTGCCTAGAGCCCCAGCTTCATGTATCTCATAATGTGAGCTAGCTTTTTATGAGTTTTTGCTCATTATGAGCTATAAAATTCCCTTCATTATCCCCATTTTTGAACTGCATGACCTGTAAAGCCAGTTAGCAGTAGCCCCTTGACTATTCTATAGATCAGAAATGCAACCTCTGGTCACAATGCTGCTGGGTTTTATTGTTTGGACTCTAAATTAGGTAAAACAGGGATTTATTTCATTGTCAGCACCATCTCAGCTTTAAGGAAAGCCATGAGAAATAAAGCTCAGAGAAAACTTGGTGACTGCTTTCCTACTTTTAGAAGGTAAAAATCACCTGCTCCAGCAGACAGAGCTCATGTCTGCGTGGAGATGAGGCTGCTTTCAGGGGAAGGAGTGATGCTGATGGAAGAAGGCTGTTGGCTCCTTCACACCCAGCTCAGCTGGACAGCTGGGGGGAATCTTCCTGCTTGGCCCTGGCAGGGCAGGAGCAGGCAGCACATCCTGCACTGACAGCAGCCACACTGGACAGAGGGGTGAGGAGAAACCCCCTGGCCCTGTGCACACTGCCCATCTCTGACACTTGCACATCCCTCACTCCCCTCCCTGAGCTCTCACTGCCTCTCTCCCCTCAATTACACACATTAAGAGATTATCCTATGCTTTTTTTTTTAATCTCTTAGCGATTTTACAGCCATAATTCTCTCCCTTTCCAGCAGAACAGCCTGTGCTGAGCTCTCCAGCAGGCTGACAATCCAAGGTCTCATCCTCTCCTGCCCATTAGCACCAATGAACACTGCAGGCTGTGTATCCCTGCTCCTTTCCTCATGCAGGCAGGGGATTATGAGGGGATTATGAGACCCACATTAATAATTATCAATTCCAGGGTCTTCAAAGCCCTCCAGCCTCTTGGGGCAAAGTCACCATGCCCAACCCCAAGGGTAGAGAAGATTTCTGACAGAAGGTAACACCACCTCCTTTTCCTCCAGTGCTTGTGCCATTTGGGCTCTGTTCCTCTAAAAGACCTCTGAATGACACTCAATCTAGCCGAGATACAATTCTCAGGGTGTGGAACTCAAAGCCTCTAACAGAGGGATGCCACTGAGCTTTGCCCCAGGACTGGGAAATCCACAGCTTTTGCCAGTGAGGTTCTGTGATGTCTCACTGTAGTTGCCATCCCGAGGCCTGGGTTTTTCTGTGGCACAGTGCAGTGAAACTGCAGTGATGTGTGCTGGCCAGGTGAGTTCAGCCAGCCCTCCAACACCACACACACACAGGGGCTCTCTGCTCTTGGTCCTCCCAGCACAGCCTGGCCCCTTGTTCCTGCCACCAGCACTGAGAACAGGAGCAATACTGGGAAGGTCACGAGCTCTGCTCTGACTGCATTTTGCTGAGTGACAGATCTGCATGCACAGGGCAGCTGCAGCTCTGAGACAGGGTGGGTAACCCTTGTCCTGCAGGTATCCAGGTGTAGCACCTGGAGGGTTTCCACACTCCCTGCCAGCATCATGGAAATAAGGACAGCCATTGCTGCACCTCCTGAGTGCTGTGCTCCTTGAACTCCTCCAGGGATGACAAAGCCCACCAGGACACAGATGGCACAGGGAACTAAAGCCTGTCCAAGGCAGCAGTCACAGAACAAGCTGAGCGCCAAGCAAAGGCTACTACCCAGTCATGTCCTGTGCAACACCTTGCTGCCACCAACACTAGAGCAGGTTGGAGGGCAGTGGCTCAGCTGCCCTTTGCCACTCTGCAACAGCAAAGACAAAGCCCAGAGGTAGAGAACCCAGACCATGTGGAACTGACTGAGCTGCGCAGCAGCCAGCACAAAGGAGCACAGTCGGGGGAGAGAGAGACAACCAGACAGAGAGGCACGTCTGCAGGCAAGCCAACAGCTCCATATGACCCCTTGCCAAATTCCCTGCTATTACTGGAACCAAGCAAGGAGAAATGCTGTTGGATCTGCTCTGCTTCTCTGCTGAGGCACACAAACAGCTCCAGTTCTGGCACTCCCACTTTAGTGCCTCCATACAGCTCTGTCTCTGGGCACTGCAGCATGTGGAGTAGGGATTTTGTGGATGCTTCCTGGCTAAATTCCTATTGCCTGATGCCTGTGCCTGTCAAAAGCCAAACCTGTGATCCACTTTGCCTTTCCCACACCACCATTCACCCTCTGCACCCCGCTTTAGGCTGGTGTTGGAGACCCAGCACATGACAGCCAAGGTTCAACATCATACAAAGCAGATTTAAGTGCAGACAACAAAAACCATCATTCCCACAGCCTACTCCAAGCCTCTAATTAAAAAGGAGTGGAGAGATCCTCCTTTGGAGGATTCAGGGAACAATGTGGTCAGGCTGTTCAAACAGATATAAAGTGAGCTTGGTCCCATGGGCACATTTCTGTGCAAGCAGAACAAACATCGAGGCTCAGGTGAGCAGAAGCAGGTGAGAATTTCCACAGGTGGACACTGCCAGAAACAGTTGTGGAGTCACCATGGAGCAGGCACCAGGGCACTGCACTCACACAGTGGAGACAGCAAGGACAGAAACCTCTTCCACTGGTGTCTGTCACCTGATCTTTGCTGCTGGAGGTCCCACTCTAGGCACAAAGGATCAATCCTCAGAAGCCTCAGGTACAGCCTCGTTACCTGGTTCTGTTTTGCATCCTCCCCCATGAAAAACACCCAACGCTTGCCTCTGCTCAGTGCACCCTAAGAAATGAAGCAGTACATGTTCCACAGTGCTGTGTTACAGCCTCCAAACACTTCAGTACCCAAGCCACTACCAAGATGAGACCTTGATGATCCTCTAGTTGAAAAATGAGGAAGCCAAAAATCTGGATGTTACATTTCAACAGTTGAATGCTTAGGCATTAAAGTGTATTAAAACCAAAATAATTGCCTTTTTTCCTCCTCCTACATGAGCTGTACCTGTTAAAAATTGAGCACTGGAGAGCCTGTCCCACTCCCTTCTTTCCAGGAGGTCTGACAAAGGCAGTTGGAATAGCCTTTGCTCAACCAGTTCTGCTGCAGCTCTGTCACACAAATCACTGCTCCACTTAGGGATCTCTGTGGTCTCTCTGCTTCACAGACCTGCTGCAGCAGCATCCCTGACTGGCTGGAGAGGCTGTCCCAGCTCCTGCAGCACCTCTTCTCCATCCCAGCCAAAAGGAAGGTGACAGCTTACCACCAGTGCACATGGTGCACAGTATTCTCCGATTTTGCTGCATTTGTTTAAAATCCTCCTGATACAAACCCATATCCAAACTCTCCCAAACACCAAGAGAATTCACACTGCAGCTGACCCTCCATGGCTAAAGGCAACCCCCAGGATTAGAAACCTGTCAGAGGAAGTAGAGTGTAATGTCAGATGTTGAATTTCCAGCTCTCTACCACATAGAACAGCAGCAAACACAACATATAGGTCAAGAGGTCTCTCAATCACACGGTTTATGCTTTGAATTGCTAATTTCCTCCTAAACATTCTTTCCTGAAACTTTCCACTTCAGATTGAAGGAAAAAAAGGAAAAATATATGGGAACATCTTGAGGCAAGGCACCTCAGCTCAGCCTTTATCCCATAAGGAGAGTGGAAATACAAACATGTTCCCTGCTGCTGGAAATGTTAATGACTTTGTTGTTGTTTAACTTACTGTACAGAGAAGTAATAACATTTTAGCTCAGCATGTTCAGTGTCCTTTAAGGGGAAAGGTGGGAGGCTTATGGATATTTCAGAGCTCAGCTCCCATGTAGATGCTAACAAAGGCAGCATTCCCAGGCTGACAGACAGCAGGACTCCCTCGACAGCTTAACAACACATCCTGGTTCAGCAAAAAATTATTTTCTGCACTTGTAAGTAAATAATTTCAGTCTGAGATCGCAGGCCAGACAACCTACTTCCCAAGACCCCACTGGTCAAGGTTTGGTGAGAGAGAAGGAACCTTCGTCCCACTGGGATCAAAATAAAAATAACACAGCTCCCTCTCAGAGCGTGGGCCCTTAATCTCCACCTCTTTACAAACCCAGAATAGATACCCAAACACACTCCCACAAAAAATCATCCCAACATTCTCCTGCTTGTTGTGTGCTCCCATGTACCCTGAAAGGGGACCATCAGCAATCTTCCACAAGTGGAAGCATTTCCAACCCCATCATCTGAGGGCTAAAAATCCCAGAGGCCAAAGCTGCCCCTGGGCTTCACCAAAGAACCAAGTCCCCTTTATTAATTAAAATGAAGGGTGCTTCAATTAAGCAATTGAATTATGGTCAATTATGGTTACTTCCATAAGAAGTAACGTAAAACCTTGGCTGTATCTGGTAGTGAGCAAGCAGCACAGAAGATGAGTTATTCATTGAGGGTGGGTGAAGTGGGGACTCTCACATCTAATGAGCTCCTTTCTTAAATGGACTTGGACTTTGAGCTCATAACCAAAATGTTAATTTAATTCAATGGATAAACAGGTGCCACACACCTGAATAAGGAAGCAGCATCCTTTCCCCTGGCTTGCTCACTCCGCATTTTCCCAAGCTCACAAAACCTCAAACTGAAAAATTTCACCAGTTGGCTTTGCACTAGGAAACTGTGATGATGATGTCCCCACCTCACCAGGTGAGTGTGGGTGTATGCCCACAACATGGTCATGCAGAACTGACTACCCCTCTCTTGCCTCAAAAATAACCTAGGAAATTTTTTTAAGGGAGATTGAAAAACGTAAATTTCTTTTCCATGTAGTTTCAGACTCCCAGCTGGGTTTTAAGTTGGTCTCTCTAAAGCTCACTTTTCCTAGGAACTCTTCCCATCTCTTAGCAGATTAAAGTACCGAAAAAATGACTCAAGCAGGCAGAGGACCCAGCTGTGAGCCCACAGCCCTGCTGTGCTGGACACAGAGAAGCTGCTGCCTGAAAGACCTGACAGGCAGAAGGAGCAGCAGAAGAGCAAGCAGCAAACTCCCAAAAGGGGCAGCAGAATAGGGGGAAATCACTTGGTTAATGACTGAAAGAAGGTTGCACCAAGCATAAAAATTGGACACATTCCTTCAGAAACGTGGCTCCTGTAGCCCTGAAACCTGCCAATTTAAACCACTGAAAACCTCAAGCCTTGCCTTTGCCTTTCTCCTCTAAGCACCTGAACTTTCCCTTCCCTGCTGCTGGAAGCTGCAAACGAGTTTTGCTGCATTGTGAGAAGCACATCACCCATTTGCCACGCTGTGTAACTGATCAACAGCAGTGGGAAGAGCACACCCACACTCAGTTGTGATGGCCAAGGTAAAGCTGCTGACTCCTGGCTTCCTTGGCACTTTGCTTCTCATTCTCACTGTAAAGCTGGCACCTGCTTCTCTAAACTGGATACTCTGCCTTGCCCCCAGGGTTGTCTTTATAATAAACTGCCTGCCAAAGCTCTCTGGCCTTCTGAGGCCATGAATTTTATGACCAGGCTGTGTGCCCCCTGGAGTCACATTTCCTATTCCTATTTGAGAGGTATGAGAGTGATCTTATTCTTATGCAAAGCAAAACAGCAAAGGAAAATGGGATGGAGCTATTTCGGCTCAATTCTGAAAATATTGGTTTCATCTTCATACACCTTTGAAAATGAGAGTTTTTTGAAGACTGAATTCTTTCTGGTCAGTATGTCTTATTTCATGAGACTTACAATTCCTCTATTATGCTTTTATCATAGACATGCAGGCTAAAGTGGAAGCGTTGAATGTATTTCTCAAAACATGATTATATTCAGAAATTCACCATATGTCTCCAGAACTCAGGACTCTTATTTGAACCCATTCATTTAATCCCTTCTGTCTCATTCTGTTTAGTTTTGCAAAGAGCCACTCCAACCTGAGCAGCCCCATTCACAGTTAGAGTCCTGGCCAGTTTAGAGAGCAGCATTGATCTGTCTCAGGTATTAATCCAGAGACATGATCCTCGTGTCACCTCAGCTCCTTCAGCTGACAGAGAGGACTGAACACAGCATCACCTCGCAGCGCCCACTCCAACGCTTCCCCTCCCAGCACCCCACTTCCTGGACACTGCTGCAAAATGAGGCTGTGGTCCAGTTCCTTTCCTGAGTGACACCCTTGCTGTCTCCAGAAGCCTGCCTGGACAACTCCCACGGCAGCAGAGAAAGGAGCTTTAGCTCTGGGAGCTGGCAGGGGAGGGTGTGAGATGGCACCAGAGCCACGGCGGGCACACGAGCCACACATGGGTGCCAGGAGAATGGAAACCCTCCCGGCACAGCTGAACCTAGTGGCTGGGACCTCACACAGCTTCCTCAACAAGGGCACTGTGGTCAGCCAGGAAAGGCCATTAATGAGAATAATCAAGCAAGAACTCTCACAGGTCCAAGACATAGAGGTGAGCAGCGGCAGGAGAGGTGTGAGGGACCTTGGATTAGGGCACAAGGAAAACAAGCTGACAAAAAATTGACTAGACTTTTTTTTTTTCCAGCACTAAAACTCAAAATACAAACAAACATTGGTTTCTCCCAGAGAAAGCATGGCTTTTAAGGGCATGGGAGTAATTGCTCCACATCCCTGTCACTGCACATGGGCAATCTCAGCATTGAAACCCCACAAATACAATGCTGGCACTTCCACCAGTGGACCTCCACAGCTGTGATGCTGTGCTGGAGGGAAGGCTGAAGGAAACAAGCTGGACTGGGCACCTGTGATAATCTGTGGCACTAAATCTTGAGAAACCACAGCCCAGGCTGTCCTGGCTGGCAGGGAGAGGGAGGCAGAGTGCTGAGCCCTGGGGAGCAGGAAAGGTCCTGTGCTTCCTGTAGGCAATCCTGCAGTCGGTCAGGACTGCCTGCATCCAAGGGAAGGTCAGTGGTGGCCATACAAGCCCTTGAGAGGGGAGGAGGAACGATGAGTGAAAGGAGCTGGGGAGAAGCTGGGGGAGGGGAGGGCGGACACATAAAGGAGCAAGGCTGGACCGTGTAAGGTAGTGAATGGAAAGGGCAAACCAGGGACTCTGGGCTGATCCTTGCCCACTACGTGAGGAATATTTGGGTCCCTGCCTTGCCCTGCTGCCTGATCCTCCCAGGAAGGTGCTGGAAGGCCACCACGCTCCCTGCCCGGAGCAGCCCTTCAGCCCAGGCGGAAACACCGCCAGGGTAAATAAGGCTTCAATGAGCAGAGCACCACAGCCGCTGAAACCGCGATGCTGGAGACTGTTGTTTGCCTCGGGAATCCGCATCCCTAACTGGTCCCTAGCCTCTCCCTTGTGGAAATAGTCTTGGCCACCTCTCTTGCTCTCACCCCGACACCCTTCTTTTCTTCTCGGCAAGTTTCCTCACCCGCACATGCACGGGCAGCGCTGCTGCCAAGGGACACGCACACACGCACACCCCCAAAGAGCACATTTCCCAGCTTAAACCATCTGTCCAAATTCTCCCATTTTCCAGCCCAGCCAGGACCTGAGCGGGAAACAGATTTTGCCGTGGCCTACCTTGCGAGTCCGCCAGGTGTGAGCCGGGGGTGCAGCGGGGCTGTGTGTGAATCAGCAGAGGAGTCCCTGTGACAGGGATGCATGCTGAGCCTCGGCACCGCTGCCTCTCCTCCTCCACCGCCCCGGCTGCTGTGTTGCTATGCGATCACATCACCGCGAGCAGCATCTCGCTGAGCCTCCACAGAGATACCCTTGACTCGGCAAAACGCAGCGGGGAACAAGGACGAGCCCGCCGAGTGCCCGGCCCTTCGGAGAGATCGCCCGGCGATCGATCCGGAGCAGGGGAGGGAGAAGAGCGGGGATGCAAAGACAGGCACGCACGGGAGGAGGAGACAAAATCCACATGGAGAGGGGGAAAGAAAAGGGAGGAGGGGAGATGTACAAACACACAGAAAGCGCCGTGGTGTCTGGAGACCTGACACGGGATGCTGGGCTCAGACACGCTTCCCGCTGCTCGCCGACATCTCCCACCGCCTCTCGGGGCTGGCGTCTCTCATTTTAGGTTAGATATGGCCACGCGTGTGCTGGGAAATGCCAAACACATTCGCCTCCTTCCTTAACCACAAATTGGGTATCTGACACAAGATTTTATAATTTAAGAATAGCCCGTTTTAAAATTAAAGGAGCAAAAATAGGGTTATCACTTAATTTCGGATGTGCTTCCTGTTCTTCTTAGAAAAGAAAAATAAGTAAAGGAAGGAGGCAATTCTCCAGCTGAGGAGATCTTTTAAATGTCACGGTATCTTGTCTCAGCTCACAAGAAACAGGATGATTTGAGCTGCTAGCTTGGACGAGGACACAAACAGACACAGAGCTGGGATTTTGGTCCACAGATAACAGTTTACAGTTCTTCAGATCATTCCACTGAGGATTTCAAACTGCTCAAGTCACCAAGTGAGGTTATTTTCATACAACACAAAAAGAAACAAAATTAAATTACTTAGTGAGAAAGAGGATTCAAATGTAGTACCAGCTCTGTGTTTTAAGCACTAGACTGTCTCAGCATCTCCATGGGAAAATTAAAACTCAGGAAATACCATCTTCCTGGTCCTTGTCAGAACAGCCTTTAATGAGTCTTAGCCCTTTTTTCCCCAGAGTTGACAGACTAAAGATGCTATTTTTCTGCTCACACAGTCATGTTATCCAGAAATATCAGTGCTGTTTGTAAACATTTTCCATTTCTATGCATTTATTCCCCGTCTCAGGTGTATCCCAAAATGCAGGTTCACTTGGCTCACTCAGACCCAGCAATGTAACAACTTCACAACTCCACTACATTCCTGAAAAATCACTTCTGGCCAAGCCAGCAATGGAAGTAACAACCGGCAAACTTTCTGTAGCATCACAAGGCTTTCCTGTGGGTTTAAGGACAATGGTCAGGAGATGGTGCTGCACAGAGGGACAGTGCCCAACCCACCCCAGGGCTGTGCCCAGCAGGCTGGAGAGCCCAAGACCACCTTTCAGCCAGTTTGGGCACCTTACAGAGCAAAACTTTAATCCCATGCCATGGGGATGTGAACGGATCAAAAGGGTTGCTAGGTCACCAATTTAAACATGGAGAAGGTTTAAAACTCAAAATATAGTTGATCTTGTGTAAAAGATGTTTGAGAGAGTCCTCAAGAAACCAGTGAGCTCCTTGTGATGGTGCCAGCTGGAACCTGCAGCAGGTGGGTAGCTGACCCTGAGAAAGTTCTCCCTTCATCCTAGATGGGTGCACCAAGAGTCAGGAGCAGAGCACAGTGAGGCACAGAAAACTCCTGTAACTACACTGAAATGAGATTTTTAAACAACAACCTCCTTATCATTGGTTCCAAAAGGAGCAACACTGAATACTTTGAGTACTGACCCAAGAATACTTATTCTACCACATCACTTCACACCTTCTGCTCTTAAAAGCTTCTTAAATAGCTTCTGCTTCCACAACAGCTGTACTGATCCAACAAAATCCCTCCTGGAAAGCTGTATTTAGACCAAAAAATCAGATATGGATCAGAAGACAAAAATGAGCAGAGACTCTGCTGGGCTGTTTTTTTGCACACACACACAAATAATAAATCTTGGGTTAAATAAGGAGAGCGAGGGGGAAAATAACAGCAGAGTCTGGAAGGGCTGTCCAGGCAACTCCAAAGACACTTATCTGCAGAGAGACACGACCAAACCTGATGGCAGCATGTGTCTGTCACCAGCAGCATCTGTAAGGGACATGACAACATGGATAAACATATCAAGCCAAGTTACACATGCACACAAGACAGACATCAGCACAGAGATATGAACAGACAGCATGAACCACAAAAACAAGGTGCTTTCCAGTACAAGCAACCTAAATTATTGATTGTTTAAATGCAGCAGAGGAAAAATATCTCTTGTGTCAGTTTAGTTTAAATTGTGAGGCAAACCAGAATGTCTGCTGGGAGAGTTGCTTCCAGGCCTGGGAACATCTTCCCAAGTCCTCCAATACTTTCTGTTTTAAGGATATAATTAGGGCAAAGAGAGAAGGAATTCAGAACTCAAAGGGAACGAGGGAGACCAACTCGGATGTGTCATAATCGCAGTTTTCACATAAGCACTACAACTTTTTTAAGTGTATGGGAAAGTTTCTGAGATGAGAGGCTAAATTTGGTGTGCTTTGAGTTCTGAAGAGAACTGAAGCCAAAAAAAACTCCCAAGGAACTCCAAGAGCTGAGCTTCCCGAAGATACAGTGGTACTTACTTTAAGTATTCCCCTAACGAAATATTTCAGACATCTTCTGTTTTATGAAACAGCAAATACGTACCTTGTTAGGAAAATTAACAATGTCCACCCTCCCAACGTGGACATCTCAATATGCACAGTGCTAAATACAGTGTACAATGATACAATAGGTAAAAATTGGGACAGGTTTTATAAGGCTTGAACATAAAATTGACATATAGAGAGACAGACAGACACACACAGAATTTTTAGTTTGAAAGTTTTAAAAACTAGAAATAAGGGCTGTGTTTGCTTTCAGCCTAAATTCTGTATTACATTCTCCATATACAAAGCCATTATTATTAATCACTGGTAAGTTGGAATATCCATAACACTAATTATTCTTGCATTACCAACCAAATAAAAACATTACCTAAAATTTTGGCATTCACATTTTCAACGTAAAACTTCAGGGTTCAATATAATTAAAGGCTATTACTTTTACATTTTTCTTCCCATAAGTTCCCACCAATTAACTCTATCTTCTAAAACAGTCCTTGTCACAGGGAATTGGTTCCCAAAACGTGCAGTGTCTCTTCCCTCTTTTGAAACATCCCATCTCCTGAAAGAGAAAGTTCATCTCTCTGGTACAGAAGAGGAAGTATTGTTACCATCTTTTGGAAACTTTGGCACATTCTTTTCCTTTCAGAGTAAAGCTCAAATTTATCCATTTATCCTAATTAAAGTGTTTTAGAGAAAGATGCTTTAGCCAGGAACAGAATGTAGACTTATCCTTGTTAAAAGGAGAATACAGGCAGACACCAAGAAGAGCACTTTCCCTAGAGCCATACACCCACAGTCCTTGTGGATTCATCTGCTGAAGAAGAATCTGGGGAGAGGCTTGTGAGCCAGGACAAGGTCCCTTATGGCTTGAAGAAATCCAATTTCTCCCCAAGAACCTACAAATCCCTGTTTTCCTGAGACATGGAGCTCCCTCACCTGAGTCTCCTCCTAATTAAAGCATCAGGCAGGACTGGGTTCTCTCACAGCTACCCATATTCAGACAGCTGTACCTCTGTTTTGATTCAGGATCATTGATCTCAGTGGTTGTGCTGTTCCTGCCTGGGAAGGGGAAGCCAGAGGAGCAGGTCTTGTACAAAGAGACAGACCTACCCATCAATTCCAGTACATTAGACAGGCCAGCAGGCTTGGGAGCAGAGCACAAAGAGCCTCCCTTCAACAAGAAGGAACAAAACTAGAATTAGGGCCCTAAGAAAATAATTTAGTTGACTGGATATTGTACCATCCTGGGGGGCTTTTTTTGTTTGTTTTGTTTAAATAACTGATATAAAATAAGTAACTGTACCTCTTTTGCTAGCATCAATAAGCACAAAAACCTTCCCAGGGCAGATTCTACCCTGCTGAAAGCATTTAGAAAAACAGCAGGGTACTTTCTAAACACATGGTACCTGGGGTGAGAGAGAAGAATGGGCAGAGAACTGATGCAAGCAGACAGCTGCCATGCACTCAGAAACAGAATTAATCCCCCTTTTCATTTGTTCCCACCCAGGCCTTGAAACAATCCCCCCCAAATGAGAAATGGAGGCTATAAGGGGGGGAGGAAATCTTTTCAGAGCAGCAAGTGCCAAAAGAAAGAGGGGTGGGTATCAAAAGGGTGTAAAAGAATTTGGGGGAAGAGATGGAGAAAGAAAAAAGAAAGGAGAAAATGGTAGAAAAGAAAGCAAAAGCATATAGAAGAGGAAGGTAAGGCAGACAAAGCAGATTTCAGGGGCTGTTTTGTTCTTCAAAAGCTGTCAACACATTTACAATGTGCTTTCCATCCCCTCCTTATTTACTGGGCCGTGCACTCAAAGGAGCAGGAAAGCAGTGACACAGGAGCTGCTGAAGATTCACTTGGACGCAGAACAGAGGTGCCCTGAGAGCAAGGAAACTGCTTAGTGATCCGTGCACAGCAAACCATGATGGGGATGTTACAGGCCCAGAGACTCAAGAGAGAGGGCTGGGAGGAAACCTGCAGAGAGCAGCCTCTTCTGCAGAGATCACACTCACAGGCAGCACAGACAGACACTGGAGCAGAGCAAGTCAGACTGCACGGGGATACAGCTGCACATAAAAATATATGTTCACAGCAGAAGCTTATCCCTGAATTCTTGAAAGGAAAAGCCCAAAGGATTTGGGCAGAGAGTAAAATTTTTCAAAGTATCTGTTGCAATTTGCAGCCTAAACCCAGTGCCTGAAGCTCAGGAGCTCAGCCACATTACAGTGATTTAAGTATGCTATGACTGAGGCTGTGCTGGAACAGCCCATCCTGTGTCACGTTTCTGGCAGGTACCACAGCTTGCCTGATGCATCTTCACTCATTAAACTGCAGAATGGGATCACACATCTGCCTACAGATTTCTAAACACTGTCAAGGTTAAAATGGTATTTAGAGCCTGTGTAGGTACCTGCAGCTTTTTTTTTTTTTTAAGATCAGCTGCTTCGGTTTCTACATTTGTGCAAGAGTGAGCCTGGAGATTAAAGCCTTTTTTAAAGAAAAATCTTACCCTCTGTTATGCAGACTTTTTGCTCCTACAAGACAGGAAGCTGAGAGGCAGAGAGGCATCCTCACAAGGTAAACACACACCTTGCAGAACGTTATTTATGTACTTCAACACCTCCTTTGCCAACTATAATTACTTGGACGGGTCTAACAGCTACATACAGTTCTCTCAGGAATCCTGTGCCCAAAACCACATCACCAAATGCTAAGGACATAAAAGGCATTTCTGGTCAAAAGCGAGGTTTGGTGGCATCCCACATTCATCAGACCATAATTGTTGCTTCCATTTTAAAAAGCAGAGCCATAATGAGGGAAACTCATCGGTACAACATAAATCATCTTTCCTGGAAAAAATATGTGAAGACTTTGTTCTTTCAAGATATTTGTCATCCAGAGCAAGCTTTTTACCAATCTCTGTTGTTTTTCATTCAGACTAGATGCAGCCTCTGACTAAAGAGCACAATAAAGAGCTCCCTCACACACTCTCTCAGGAGCCATGGAGCTACAAATCAGCCCAGTGTGTATTATTAATGACAAGTTATCAGAAGATCTAGGACAACAGCCAGGCAGGAGTTTCACTGTGCTGTGATTCTGTGGAGAAAATGAACCCTTTGCCAGGTCAGATCCCACAGTTTCCCTTGCTCCTGTCTCCACTGTGCACAGATTTGTGATAAGCCATTTTGTCACAGCAGCCAGGAGGTGATTACCCTGCCCTAGAGGCCTTACAACTGAGCTTTGCCTAAAAGACAAAGGTAACCAAGCGAGGAGACACTGGGTAGAGGCACAAAAATCTCAAACATTGTATAAAAAAAGGCAAAGTGAATTTTATTTTGGTAGCAGTTAAGTGTTATTAGAAGAGTTCAGGAGCACCCATATTGGCAGTTGTTAGAGCTGCAGTACAAGCCTCACAGATTCAATTTTCTGAGTGGTTACAGCTGTACCACCTTCTAAATCCTTGGGTCCTGATTTATTCATGGCATTAGGAATGCAAAATGCAAGCAGAGGGAAGTAGGGCAACAAAAGAATAGAAAGCAGGGATACAGAGGAACCAGTTTCTTCATTCCAGCTGAAAACAGGTTGGAATTATTAACTCTTTCAGAGCAAGCTCCCTCTGAAAGGGTGGTAGAGTCTGATCCATAAAGATGCACAAATGAGTCTCCCACCACAAAATAAAAATTATGAACAGAAACACAAAGCAAACATGGCTTCAGAAGAATTCAGATTAACTCTAGCCCAAGGCATTTGGATTTTCAGATGCATAATGCTCACAGTGTCTGACAGAGAGGGGTTAATGGCTTTGGTTGTGTCAACTGGGGACCAGATGTTCAGCTGGTGCAACTCAACACAGATCCATTAGAAATTAGTGGAGCTGTGGCTGCTTACTCCAGACAGGGTTCTGGCCCAGTACTTTGAAACCCTATTTAATACCCACTCAGAGATGTTTCCAAAGAGAGAGGCCTCACTTTTTGAAATCAGCTAAAAAGCTACTAGCAATGCTACAGGATGCAGTTAAACTGAAATGGCCACTGCCATGGCCTGTTTATGATATTACAAAACCTCTAAATCAAAAGCCTGCAGAAGCCTTGTGACAAATAACACCCCAGCATAGTTGTTTCTGCTACAATTTCATAGTGTCCACCTACCTTACCATGGGCAGAAATAGGCGTGAAAGGTAAATCACTCATTTGTCACTTACCAGGAAATGGATGGGTCTTGACTATGCCCATTTCAGTCTTCAGAGCAGCTGTGGTCAGCCAAGTCTCTGAGCACATGCTTTTAACAGAAAATGGTCTGCAAAATTTGCTGTGATGATTCAAATGTAAAGAGCAAGCAGGGGAAAAAAGATAAGAAAATAGAAAAGGTACAGTAGCACATTCCTCCCTAAAAGGGCCATTCTTCCACTCAAATGCAATGCTACTCAGATAGTTAGAGGGAAAAAAGATAAGAAAAATGTTCAAATGTCAAAAAAGACAAGACTTACTACAGCATAAAGAAGCTAAAAGTCATCCCTAGTGCCAATAATACCAGGCACATTTTTGCTGCATGGGATGGACTTTAAGCAGGCATCTTGTCAAAAACAAACAAAAACACCAAACTAAACATAACAACCTAACATTAAAAATCAAATTATATATCCTGTTGCTGTAGTTCTGCACTTTTAAGTACCCAGCCTGTGTACTTGAATGTCAAAATTGTGCACAGTCTGCTTAAATACTTTCACAACACAGAATATAATAAAGACCTGTGATGCTGCAAGTCTTCCATAACATGATTCTGTGTTTTCTCAAGCAAACACCAACCCCAAGGGAAAACTGATCTCAGGGGCCAGTAACTGTGAAATTCAGTACATCCTAAAGGATTGTGCTGTAAGCTCCTTTAAATACATTTACACACATCACCCACACTCTTAAGAACCGGGACATCTTTCACAAGTGAAATGAAGCCTGTGGCAGCACCTCCAGTCTGACAGGAATGCACCCTACACAAACTCCAAACAGCACCCAGCCAACAGGAAGCCTTGTCTTCCTGGCTATTGCTTCTTTGAGATGTTCTGCACCTGCTCCTTTCCCCACTGAACCAGGCTACCATGCACACATCTGTCAGTGGGCCCAGGGAACCACTCCAGCTGTGTTCCTGTACAGAATCCCAGTGTGGAAGTACAAGTCTGGTCAGCCTCTGAAGACACCTGCATGGTGTAAGGGCAAAAGCCAAGGATTAAAGTGCCCTTAGGGACTGCCATACACAGCCTTTCCAGCATTAGTGGAAATAACATTTCCAACATCTTTTTGAAGATAGCTTCACAGAAAAATTATAATATTTGTTACATGTTAGGGCCACATCTTGAAACATATCCACTTGGAGGAATTTTTAATATGTGGAGTTTCTCCTGTTGAAAAAATATAATCAGGGTTTTGAAGATCTGTTTCTCTTGACAAAAATTAGCAAGCAGCAATTCTACTACTTGGGATAACGCAGATGAATGAGAAGGGCAATACTTTAGACACATTAACCAGATGTACTTGAGCTGAGAACTGTGGTACTCAAACAGTCTGATTCTGAGTGGGTGAAGAAAGCAAACATCTTGAGCGGCTCCAGAGTCACTCTCAAGACTGATTCCTTTACTGGATCAAAGTACAGATTCACAATGCAAAATTCAGTATAACCTAACCCAACTCTCAAGTGATTACAACCCTATTTTACAGCAGAAAAATAAAGTTCATTCCTATTTTGGAAACCTCAGTTCAGCTTCTCTCAGCTTCTACTCAGACTTAAAATGAAATGACAGGAGAAGAGACATTTTTTAGGAAGAGTTTTTTCAAAATTACACATTAGAAATATTTTACAGAACGTAAATTATACATATGTACGCAAATAATATACAACAGCTACAGAGCTAAGAACACAAAAAGGGAAGTTACAGTTGCACTTATCAATACAGAAAATGGAGAGCTGGTGACAACACTGTGTAAGTGCTCCAATCAATAAACCATCAGCTGAACACCAAACTTTCCAGCTGCACTAGAACATCATTATAACCAGAGTTAGCATAAAAGCTGTTCCGTAAGCTTTAAAACGAAAATTAATTTCAGGAAGGTCACCTTGGTCAGCCTGTTAGAAGACATACAAGGTACAACAGGGGATTGGGAAACTCAATTGCTCCAATCCAAGACATACACAGCACCTCTGAAAGGCTGATTAAGTTGTTTCTTGTTACCTGCTGCTGAGGAAGGCAAAGCAGGCCAGGGGTCAACATTACTTATAAATGAAGCACCAGTGCTCACTGTGGTTTTGAGAGGGAAAATGTTTCTTTAACAATGAAAACAGATATTCCAACAGAGAAACACTAGGGCGAAAAAGGAGCTCACCAACTTCAGACCAGAGAAGTTTAGCAGGGACAAGAAGGGGTTCAGTGTTGGTGAACCAAGCCAGCCTCAACATCTGTGTCTTCGCTTTCACAAGAGAGATGTCAGTACAAAAGTGCAGGTAAGAGTAAATGCTCTGTTTCTCTCCTCTGAGAAAGGAAGAATTAGTGAGACAGTCCTTTAGAGTCTGCTAGTCTGCTCCAGATGACAGAAGAATTCCAGTGAGCCCCAGGGTCACGCTTCCACATTCCCTGCTCTGCTGCAGGAGGCCTGGGAAACCCGACTGATGCTGCTCTCAATAAAGACCTTTAGCCCCTTCAAACCTTGGGCGTAGAGATATTCCAGATACCAGTCCCACTTCTTCCCCTGTAAACCAGAAAGAAGAGTCAGATGTGCAGAACAAAGCTTTTCCTTCCTTAAGCCAATCTGAAAAGGTCTGCAAACTCTGCCTTCCGGTGGGACACCGTCCACACGTGGTGGGACACCGTCCACACGTGGTGGGACACCGTCCACACGTGGTGGGACACCGTCCACACGTGGTGGGACACCGTCCACACGTGGTGGGACACCGTCCACACGTGGTGGGACACCTGTAAATACCCACAGGTGTACAGGGTCACCTGCTGCTCCCAAATACCCACAATTACACAATACACACTCTTAGAGACTGGCTCATGATCTTCCTTCAATACTGAAAGTTTTTATAAATCCCACTCTAGAAAAAGAAAAGTCTATTGGATCAACAGGCAGTATGTCAGGAACACAATGAACATGGATATTAAAGCCTTCCTTTCCTGCCATCACTAGTGGTGATTCTGCCAGATAGGTTTGAAGTACACTGTGACACAGGAAAGGAAATCAACTGCCACTGTATTTTCTCAGTGGAGGATTCCTGTTCAAAGCTGTAACAAAGCTACACATCTGTCTCAGAAACATAGTATGAAGCAGAATTTGTGTAAGTGCATGAGGAATGTAACTTTTTGTGGAGACTGCAGAGAACAATAAACAGCCCTGTCCTGACACTGCACTGACTCATGAAGGAAATACATAAAATCTCAAATCACTAGCCACAGATACATAACTTCTCAGGTGTTGATGTCCTCTTGTTTGGCCCTGTTAAGAGACTGAATCAATGCCTACAGCTGGAATTTTTCCCCTTCCAATTTTTTTCTAGAGCATTTGTGAGTTTGGTGAATATTATAACCTCATCCTCTTCAACACAGCTGCTTAAAATTGCCTGCTTTATTTACTAAAACAAGAAATCTTACCTTAATTAATTTGAAGTTGAAGGTGGTATCATCAGGACAAATCTTAAGGAAAGGGAATAAAGCAATATCAAGTCAGATAAAAAGTATGTCCAGGGTTGCTGGGTCTCTGTTAAGTCCTCTCCTAAATCAAGAACTGCAGGCAAGCAAAGAAACTTAGATATTTTTAATCCTGCTTCAGAGGGGGCTTCCAGCATCATACCCTGTGCATAAGTGGCAAGGTAACATCTGAACCCTCCTGCCCTGCAGCATTACAGGATAGCAACAGGGAATATCCACAGGTATCTTTACCACTGTCTCTCTACAGTGTAAAAGTTTCCCTTTCAAAACACTAGAAATTCACAACAATGAGAAAGAGCAAGAGGAGAGAACTGACACTGAGATCAGTGCTTGTATCCCCCCAGTGCTGCACAGCAGTGCCCTCTGGTGCTCAGCCCTGCTGAGGAAAGTGTACCTGCAGCTCAACATCATTTCCTCCTGCCTTAAAACACATTTGTCATAGCTGCTAAGCAAAATTTCTCCTGGTTCTACAGCAGAAAGAGAATGCAAGAGTTCCCCACCAGAAGGTTATGGGGTTTTTTTAGGGAATTTTGAGGTTGGGTGTTTTTTGGTTTTGTGTTATGGTTGCTGATTTGTAGTTTGGGGCTTTTTTAAATGTGCAAAACTTACAAAGAAGAAATAGGAACCCATGTCAGGGAAAGCTTCGGTTGGATATTAGGAAAAGGTTCTTCCCACTGAGGGTGATTGGGCACTTGAACAGGCTCCCCAGGGAAGTGGTGGCAGCACCAACCCAGACAGAATGCAAGAATTGTCTGGAAAACACTCTCAAGCACAGGGTGGGATTCTTAGGCTGTCCTCTGCAGAGACAGGAGTTGGACTTTATGATTTTTGTGGGTACCTTCCACTGTAGGACATTCCATGATTCTAGGAAGCCTCAGAACAAAAATTATGTGGACAAAAGATATGAGATATAGACCAAGGAAAGCAGTTATATAACAAAACCAAAACAGCTTCCTTGAGCAAAGACAGAAGCTGAGTTTAATCAGCAGCAAGACACAAACTAGCCTGATTCAGGACACTGAGCACATAAGAAAGGCAAATTTATAGTGTTCCTAACCAGAATTCTTTGCTTCAACTTCTCAGGTGCCCCTTGCTGCATTCCTGGAGTCACACCTAGGCTTGCCTTGAGCTTGCTAGCGTTTCTCACAACAAACTGGCATCTTTGTGCAGCCCTTGGACAGCCGACAAAACCTGGTTCCTTGGAGCAGCACACACATTTAGGAACAGTAACAGCTCTGGCAAACTGCTCTCTCCACTCTTCAGCAGCTGCACTGAACACTTGAGGGCACCCACAGCTCAAGAGAACTCCTGGCAGAACTCACACCAGACAATGCAAGACAGCTCCATGTTATCTTACCTCTGTACTTGAAGCAGCTACTTGTATTTCTATTTTAGTAAGCCAAAAAAGCTACCACGAGCCAGAAAGCACTGCTAACAAATTCTAGCATGAACAGCTGTATATAACTTAACCATGTATTTCTTGACTTTCTAGAGTTTAAATATTTAGATCACACTGCCTGTTTTGTGGGACAGAATGCACCTTTGGGTAAGCTTTTACTGAAGTGCCATTTATTTCATTAATTAGCTATTTTAGTTCTATCTCAAAACTACCATGAGTACAAATTCACATCCAAAACTGCTACATTCACACATTCAACTGCTCTCAAACCACACAAAGAAAGACTCTTCAAATTGTGCCATTAATTTAACAAACACAGAATGCCACAGCAGCTTTTGAAAGCTCAGTTGCCTCTACCAGCCAGCCTGGACACAGAGACACTTTTCTAGAGAAACAGTCAAGACAGAACATCTGATGCCATGAACGATCCAAATCTTGGCCTACACCATTACCTGCTGCAGGAATTCAACAGAGTAGCCCATCATGGCTGGATGATAGACAATGTTAAAGCTGTTTTTTACTTCCTTCACTGCAGTTTTTTTCAGCAGTTTATCGTCCATACAAAGACCTTGAGGATGAATATCCTTCTGGAATGCACTGGATGTCCACAGACAGCCCACCATAGCTATTATGTACTGGTTGTACTCTTGATATGTCTGGTTACTGAACTTGAACTGCAGTATTTTCTGAGGGGGAAAAAGAAAAATCAATAAATAACATCCTCAAAACAGCTTTGTGCTCCCTCCAGTCCTTAAAAGATGGCCATTAGTACACCTCCACTCAACCCATTTCCTTGCTAAAGTCTGTTTTAGCACATAACAGATATGTCCATAATACCTTTTTACTCAGCTCATTTTCTTTTGCAGCCACCAAATTTGTTCGATACCTAAAAAAAAAAAACAAAAAGAAAGAAAGTTAGGGGCCTATGAATTTTTACTACATGCCTGTGTTAAAAAAAGCTGGAGGAACGTATCAAGAAAACTTATTTTCACTATGAGAAAGATCAAACTTTATTGGTGAGAGAGAACTGAAAAAGAATTCAAGGGGACTTTATCACTTGGCAGAGTAGGGACATCTCTAATAATATTAGCCTCTTAAATTATTCACACATGACCAGTTTGCCTGGGACAGTCACCTTCAGAAATGCAACACACAAGAATGGATATCCAGCCTTAAAATCAGCAGAGAAGTGCAGTGTGCTTTTAAGAAGGGAAACTTTCATTCACTAAGCAAAGAAACAGAAGCCACTGGAAGTAATGCAACTTGACAATTGTTCTATATAATAAGCACTAGCTCTTCTTATTTCCTAGAGACCTTCATGTCATGTTAATTACCCTGCAGATTGCTTAGAGAAAAAGCCACATGGAGAGCCCTGCGCCAGCTGTCAGCTATTGGCCACTCTTCTCAGATGCAGCCACTGTAACTAACAAGGCCAAGAAGTGCAGCCTTGGTGGTGGATCCTGCAGAGCAATCAACAGTGCTGTCTTTGGCCTTCCCAGCAGCACAAAGCAGTCTGAAATTCCTGGAGTACGGAGGTGGAAGTGCTTTCTTCTCAGCACAAGACAGGATTTGTAAGGAAAAGCTCAAGTGTAGTAGCCAAAGTACAGGAGTGAGAAGTTGTATAGTTACTGCCATTAATTCCAGCTGGGTGACTTTAATTCCCTCAAAACAATAGGGGAACTTCTTCCTTCACATATCAAAGATATGGAAATAATACCAGGAAAGAGATCAGAATCCTGCTATCTTGGATAACAGACTGAAAAAAAAAATAGTAGGAACTACAGCTATAAAATCCTTTATCATGAAAGCTGGACACAAGTGGAATTTTTACCTTTGCCTTGCATGGCAAGAAGTAGACCCCAGGTTTTTACAACCAAGTAATTTCATTTCCAAAAGACTGAAAGAGAAGACAAAGAGTCCCTGCAGCCTACACCTGTTGTAGTACCTGTACATAATGTAGCAGAGCTGATTCAAGTTGACAGAATCCATGCTGAGCAGTGCTGGGTAGAAAACCCCAGCAGGAGGCATTATCAGCAAAGGCAGGTTGTACTTCAGGTACATGTCACACACCTGCAGGAATGAAGCACATCCAGGCTGGTTATTATTGCCAAAGTAATGATTATTACAAACCCCCAAGGAGGTAAAAGCAACACAGAGCACGACACTGAATTTCAGCCAAATCTATCCAGGAGGGAAGGGCAGGGTGTCTTATGCAAGTGTTGTTACCCATTAGTTTTGTGCATTTTTAATGGACAATTCAGTTACAAATAGATCCCAGAACTATCACTGTTTTTTCAGCTATTCCCAAACTAAGTTGTAGAAGCTGCCGTTGCTGTTGTTACAGCATGGCTGGAGTTCACAATAAGCACAGCTACAGCGAGGACATGAAGCTGGAGAATACTTAATGCTATTTGATGCTGTTTAGATTGCCTACAGCACAAAGTAGAAAAACCCCCACATTTTTAAGGAAGCGTTTAAGGAAAAAAAAAAAAAGATCTGTTGTTTGAAATTGAACTGATCACTGTTCTTTTCCTTAAGTCAGCACTAAAAAAGCAGGTTATGACCTACTGTTACTTCTCCTTCCTCAGTTCACCTCTGAATTAAGAGCAACCACTTTATAGCAGCATATTTACTTCTGCCTGTGGATGCAACAACAGCTTTCACCTGCAGATCTACCAAGTACTTGGAATATTCTGGCATTTAATCACAAAGTTCTGTAAACTAGAATAAGGAGGATGTTTTTATGGTCTAGCTTAAAAATGCAAACAGCCTTAGGAATACTTGAAAAGAAAGACAAAATGACTGGGATACACACAGTCCCATAGAAATCCAGAATGAAGTAGAGCAAGAACGTGGAATTGTTTTCCAAACGCAGTCCAACAGTAGAGATCCATCCCACAAAGTGAACCAGTTCAGCCACCACGTTCACTAGTCCAGAGAGGGTGGTGTTCCTGCAGCAATAACATGGCACAACATTACAGATACCTCTTTGCAAACAGCAACAAGGAAAATCGTAAAATAAAATTTAAATTCGTGCTTTTGCCCCAGTAACACATTGTTATCAGCATCATTATGAACACCCAGCTGTCAGTGTTATGAGAATTTTGAATTATGGACACTTCAATTTCCAGTGTCAGCAGAAATACTTCTAAAGAAAGACAAAGAACAGACCTGACAAGGTAGCTTACAATACAGCAGAATCATAACAGCATTATTACCCTTCTGGTTGGTCTTTATGCTGGGTGTTAGGGCTAGAATATAGATCTAAATACACCAGTGAGCAATGCACAGAACATGGCTTGCATACTTTAAAGACAAACTTACAAAGAAGAGAACTCCGAATCCACTTGAATCACATTGCAATTTAACCAGTTCTGCAACAGCTCTTTCAGGCTCTCAAGAACACTGCACTGCAATAGGCAAAAAGAAATCAAGTTGATGACAATTCATGCAAGCAAATAATTCTGAACAAAGAATGCCTTGAGAATTGGAATATCCAAGGAAAGGTGCCAGGAATTTCCCAGGAGCAGTGGCATAGTTGCATAGCCCCTAGAACTGAATGTATGTGCTGTATATAGCCTTTCCTGGAGAATGTGAACTTCAAGTACTGAAAAAACTGCAACAAAACAGTTTAAACAGGTAAAACTGCAATAAAACAAATGAACTATTGTGTTGTGTGCTATTAGTTCTTTTTATCTCCAGTGCCCCAGCTTAATTTCAGTCAAAAAATGAAGCTATCTTAAAGGCACCAATTTTCTAAAGAAGTTAAACATTGACTATATATTTTATCCTGTTTGGGCACAGGCTTCTCAAAAACATGTTTCCTATAAAATTCCTCAGATTGCTACACCTAACACAAGTACAGATAGCAGTATCAACTAGAAGTAAACAGCCATTGTATTCACTTCAATTACCTTAAAGTAAATAGAGGATGTGAAAAAGAGCTGTGCCAGGGGATCATAGAGATATGACTTAATGTCTGAAAAAAAAAGAGAGCAGTATGATATCAGTGCACAAATTCTATGCCCCAAGATATCCCCACTGTCCAAGCTCCCCCAAAAGATTTGCAGCACACACCAGAGAAATTGCTGAGGGGGATCCAACTCACGAGTCTGAGGATTTCTGCGCGGCAGCAGAAGCCATCCCAGAGAGGAAGGGTCTTATACAGGAACTCTTCACAGGCAGAAAATCCCTCCTGCAAAGCAGAAGAGAAGCATTCAACAAGTCTGACTGCAGCTTGCCATGATCACATCACTCTGGAGAAAGCAAAAGGCTCACACCTCCTTCCTGCCATACTTGCCAGGACATTCAAATTATCATTCTTAGATTATTTTTCCTGCAGAAAAAAAAGGCCATTTCCAGAATATTGACTTGCCATAGGTAAAGGTATTTTTATCACTTGAGTCACTGTCTTAGAAATACTACAGGAAACAGGTAAGTGCCAGAAGTTCTTTAAGGGAAGACTTTGTGAAACCCTTGGCTTCCACAAAACATGCACTTACCTGCAAGAAACATTCTGCCTTGAAGACAGATTCCAGGAAGCTCTTGAATTCTTCTTCATATGGGTTATCAACCACACACCAGGTGCATTCTGAACAGAGAGAATACTGTACTTGAATATGAGCACAGCAAGAACAAGCACAATGACAAACAAAATTCAGTTCTCCTCCAGTAGATGTTTTAACACTCTATGGTTATCACTGTAAATCTGAATAGCAAAGTACCATTACTGAAAAGTGAAAAGTCTCAGAAAACCTTTAGCTCCCTACCTCACAAGATAATACTAAAGTTCCTACCTTCCTGGAGCATCTGGCCCATCCAATAGTAGAGCCTCAGGTAAATAGATTCATCTTTCACACAATTCATGTAGTGAAGCAATAAGGGGTTTGTTAGCACTGAGCCCATCTGGGAAGGAAACTGCAAGAAAAAAATAATTATTCAGTATCTACATCAATAAACTGCCAGAGAACCTCATGTCCAATCTTTTTACCAGCAACATGACCATTCCCAGGACTCATCCACCATCCTCAGTTAGGACTAGATGCTCTGTTAGAATTATATAGCCCACACACTACTCACATATAAATAGGGCATTGAGGAACATCCTCTGATCTCCCACAACATTCATCAAGACCTTCCTGAAACTCACCTCTAGACAGTGGATATTTTGTAGGAGTTGAGGGAAGGTCTGCAGCTGCTCCACTGGAAAAGACTCATTTGTACTGTACAAATAAACACACTTCTTTTCCCCATCCTCTTCTAAATGATTTGTGGTTGTACTGCTTGCAGGTATAACCAACTGGGTGTTCCATTTCTGTAGAAAGGAAACACAAATGACTCAGCTTCCAATGCAGTTGGCTGCACTCATGAACAGTGTTCCCAGAAAGACCCAGTTTTACAAAAAAAGTATCCAGGCTTTCATTATAATTGATTGTAGCATTTCTCTACAGTTACTCCCCCCTTTCCAGTGCCAAAATAAAGGCAGGCTCCCATTATTTGCCAATATTCATAACGAAAACCACAACTTGGCACCTTCTCGAGTGTGCCTTAGGCCCATAACATACCCTTTTTCGTGACTGAGGTTGAGATGTGCCTAAAAACACTGCCCGGGACAGGGGAGAGGTCCCCTGGTGTCTTTGCCTTACTGCAGCGATTGCTGCTTTCCATGGGCCTTCTGAATTCTTGAAGTAAGTCTGGAAACAGAAATCAGACATCCATGCAAGAAAGCTAGAGACAAAGCAACAGAAAGATCAGTTTCTATTCTGATAAACATCAGTTATGTAGAGACACTCAACTCTGCTTGACAGATTTTCACAGTACAGAACTCTCATCATTCCTCAGTTTCATCACTTTGGTCTACAATTCAACAGTTGGGCTTTAATTTCCTTTGGAAACAACATCTCCCTTTTCAGAAGGGATCCCCAACACTTCTATTTTATAATCTTAATTCAAACCAATCATCAATTCATAGATTACATCTCCAGTATACATTAAAATTAAACATGACCAAGGTATGCTCAGTTAATAGAAAAATTTCCTGAATTCAGCATCAGTGACACCCACATAACAGAACAATGCCATGAGTAACCAAATACTCAAGTTAATGTAGATATTACTACAGAAAATTTTAAAAGCTAATACCTTTTCTGCACAAAATTTTTTTTTGACATTTCAGTGCCAATTAGTCTTTAAATTCTAATCAAGTGCCAAACCATCACAAAAGTTTTTGGATTGGCTTTGACCTAGTTATTCAAGCTTTTAGTACACAATACAGTGTGTTCATAAAGACAGTTGAAGAAATATTTGGGATCTTGTTGCTAGTAGTTTACCACACTTCTGTGCATGCCAAAAATGTAATTCTCCAACAGAGGACTGTGCAGCACAATGCAAAATAAAAATTTAGAGAATATAAATACACAAGCAGATTGAAATAAATTTTATTTGCTAGAAACTCAACTTGCCTGCATATTAGTTAAATGTCAGTTCTAAAAAACCAACAAAAATCTCAAATTTTTAAGACTATCCAACTGAAAGAAAATTTTATTGCACAGTTTAGGTCTCACCAGCTGCTGTTTTCTCTTATGTATCTGGTTCTGCTACTTATTTCTACTTGGTCAAAGGGCTGAGCACACACACAGGCATCTCTAAAAGGGGAGTAATTTTTTGCTGTTTCTTGCAGTTCTGACCAATCAGTTTCCTACATTTTTACCTGCTTTTTTTCTCTCTCCTATGACACAGACTTACCAAGTGCAGAGCTACTTACTGACTTCCACTGTCATTTGTACTTGAGAATGGCAGCAATTAGAACACCACCTTGACAAATTAGACTCTTTGTTTCCTGCAGAACTAAATTTTGTGTGAAACAAGTCAAACCCAGCAGGAACACCAACAGGATTAAAGTAATCCTCCTAAAATAAAGGTAGATGTCATTCCTTACCAAATCATCTCATTATGCTGAAGAGGAAACAAAATACAAGGCAAGGAATCCTCATCTAAACCTGATTTTACTCAGTGAAAAGAGGAAATGGAATTAATCTTCACCAGTAAATCTGCTATAGCTTAAATAGAAAGCTCCATACAATTACTGGAGTAAATCCTGGTTTTGAATTGACTAAATCCTTACCTTCATTTTCCCAGGAAGGGTTATGATCACCTGTTCTGGGCAGAAAAGTTTGTAAAGTGATAGCAGAGCTTGGAGATGAGACTGCATTCCCTGTCAAATAACAGAACAAGAGGGAAAACATGTGGGGTATGTTTTTAATATAGAACCTGAACGCTGTATTTTAGAAGCAAAAAACCCCAGTGATCAGTAAAAGGTAAATTTATAGAGCTACACATCACCAGGTAACCATATATAAACAATTGAAAATAACAGAAAAAACAGAAACTGGGTCAATGAAATAACTAGAGCAAGAGGACTGAAGACCTTTCTGTAATCATAACTGATAGAAAGGAATTTAACAATCAAAGTGATAAAAAAATAGTCTTCTGCTGTCTAAAAGACTTGTTATTATAGCAATGTTTTTCTTTAAAAAAAGGGAGCAAGGTCCTCTAAGATCTTATATTTTTTAGTCATTTTTGGTACCACTTGAGAAAGGAAGATGAATAGAAAATTAAAACTGTAATAGATAAATGAAGCTGCCCCTTGCTTCAGAGATTTCACCATACCTGGTCACCAAACACTGAGCTTTGCATACATCACTGCATGTGCTCACAAAACACACATGAAAATTAGGGATGCACGTGCAAGAGAGAAACTTTAATGCTACAAAGACTAAAACCTACAATCCCAAGTCCAGCCACTCTTCTCCACTCCATAAGGACATTAGTCTTATAAAGTGCATTATTAATCACAGTTCAACCTCTACAAGATCTGAAATAAACTCACCATTTTTGCTTGGAGGTCAAGCAGTTTCCTAATCCGAAAAGGCTTGACTGGAAATACAATTAAGAATACAAAAGATTTTAAAAATACTGTATCAGACATTTAAGCAAAAGTTATATAAGTAAGATTTTTGTTATAAAATCATGACAAAGCAAGTAGAACAAATAATTCTTATTTCTAGGGTAATATAGAGGTTTCTAATTCAGCAAGTGTTACACACAGTTTTGCCTGAACTACCACTCATTCTTCCTTGCATTAAAAGCACAATATTGGCTAATCATTGTATCAGCTGCATCGGAAGAAAAGGCAGTACCAGCAAACAGAATCAGATATAAAATTGTATTTCAGCTCACTCAGATGAGACTCACCATTTTCTTTCCTGGTCAGCAGGTAGAGCAGGTGGCAGATGTAGGGACACTGCAAAGCAAGGGCAGCCATGAGCTCTCCTGCTGCTGCAGACACACAGCCAGGACACACAAAAAGCAGCACAACAGACAGCCCCACATATCAACTTCATTTAAAACTTCATCTGCACTGTGAGCAGTCCTGACAGTAGCCAAGCTATTTCATTAACTTGGATCATTTCTTTTGGAACATTTGGTCTAGAAATTACAAGAGCCAGCAGTGACAGTGCAATTACATTTTCAAAAGGAAAGGCCCCTTTGAACCAATATACTTTTTTAGAACTTTTAACTGCAGTTGAGGCTGTAAAGGGTCTTAAATTAGTTTCAAACCAACTCTGGTGCACTTTCCAACTGACCCATCATGCCTAAAAAAGCCAATTCAAACATTAAGAACTTAAATCCAGTTTTATGGAAAGATTGTAACTGAAATTAATCTAAAACCATTAAAAACATTACAAGAAATGTAACTCAGAACTTTGGGAACTTGTTCTAACCATAAAATATCCTAAACTGAAAGAATATTAACAATTTCATACCTAAAATGACTGCCAAGATCATTTTAATATGCACTGAATCCAAACACTTCAAATTTCCTGGATTTTACAGTTGCCATATGGCAGAAATTGCCTGAATGCTTGTTCTCTTTTAAGTTATATTTCAAATTAATTAAGTAGAACAGCAATTAGTTTCCCACCTTAAATAAACAGTGCTCTAAAATGGTTTGGTTTGGTTTTTTTTTTGCCCAAGGTATACAAGTCAGTTTCTGCCCAGGAGCAGAAGACTACCTGCTGATGTCTGACAATCTCAGAATGGAAATTTAGACAGAATGGTCACACTCTCTCTGATACAGCATAGCAATTCTTGGAAACATGTTTTAGCAGACAAACCACAGAAATCTTACAGTACTTGCCTGTTTATGGATTTAAATTACCCAGCAATCTTAGAATGCAAAGAGAAAATAAAAAAGGAAATCCAGCCATCAGAAAATGATCTCTAACCAACACCTAACTCCAGACTAATTCTAGCATTAATATGTATATTACTAATGAACATTTAGGTTTATTTTGTCAGTTCCATATGTTCTCCAGCTGTCCTTACCAGCTTCTCATCTTGCAGGAAGGAGAAGAAGAAACCATAGAGGGCATGAAGTTGTTCCTTGTGATCAATGAAGTCAAACACTGTGATCAGCCACTTCAAAAAAAGCAGCTGCAGACAGGAAAAAAAACCCACATTACATTAAGTGATGGGCAAAAGCAAGGCAGAGGAATCAGAAGCCTGCTCCAGAGCCGGGATCAGTAAGGATACACACCATTTTCAAGGATAACCAGAGAGCTAGACAAATGCTTCAGGGGTAATTCAGATGAAGAAAGTCCGCCAAGGAATTCACCAGGTAAACAACTGGGCCTACCACTGCTGTTGGAAACTGGGGTTTGCTTTCTATAACCATGGGACCCTATTTGTGCATCAATGGTGATTGGGAAAGAGGGAATGCAATGAATGGGGCACACGTGGGCTCAGCCTGGAGAACAAGAGACTCGGGGGAGACTTTCTGACTCTTTACAGCTCCCTCAAAGGAGGCTGCAGTGAGGCAGAGCCAGTCTCTTCTCACAAGTACAAAAGTGATGGGTCAAGAAGCAACAAGCTCTGCCAGGGAGGTTGAGATTGGAAAATAGGAGAAATTTCATCACTGAAAGGGCTGTAAAGCACTGGAACAGACTGCCCAGGGAAGTAGCTGAATCACCATCCCTGGAGGGATTTAAAACGTGCAGCTGTGCCTCTTGGGGACATGGCTGGCTTGGCAGCATTAGGTTAGTGGTTGGATTCTGTGGTCTTCGTCTTTTCCAATCTAAATGATTCTATCACATAAACCTTTGAGCAGACCATGTGAACATAAAAAAGACTCTTTCCCTCATGTTAAGTCATGTTGCCACAACCAAAGTGCACATAACCTAAGGAACACCCCACTGAAATTAAAGGATGCCTCACACAGCAGAATTATTTCACAGAAATGTTGGTGGAGACACCATTCCTGAGGAGTTCAAAGATACAAGACAAGCAGAAACCAAACCTCCACAGACACTTTTAATGTGTTTTTTCGTTCCCACTGCCATTCCAGCAATGGGCATGTCTGCCAGTCTTGGTAAATGACAGTATCTTGTGCAAGACCTTGTACATTAAAACCTAATGATTTTTGAATCCTTAAAATAACCTGTTATTATGGTTCCTGTGCAGAAGCAATGACTACTGTAAACACTTACTAAGTTACCTGGATGTTGCCTGAGCATTTGCTGACACAGAGCCAAGACACAGCTGTAACCACAGAATTTTCTGGTATCACTGAGGCAGGAATCAGGCTCTTCAATAAACGAGTATTCACTGTATCAGCTGGAAAAAAAACCAAACAATCTCAAATAAGATGGTGCTCATGTACCAGGTTCTTCAATATTGTTTTGCAGCTTAGGTCAAAATTCCCTCTGGACAAAATTATTTAGAGCTTCCTTGCTCAAAGTAATGATGTGTAAGAATTTAGTAAGGACATACCTATACCTCAAAATGATGACAAATCATTCATTCCAGCTTAACAAAAAAAATGGAAACTACACCAAATCATGCCAGAAAAATTAATTTTACACTACAATACCATAAACACATTATCTCAGCAGGTTTGATTAGAGGGGAAAGGCACATCCACAGAAGATGCACCAGCAGTATAGAAATGTTGTACCAAATTTGCCACTGAGCACCACGTTCAGCAGTATCTCAAACCCTTCAGGAGGCAGCCCTTGCTTCAGGGCAGTGCTTTCCACAGCATCCAAGTGTTTCTGCAGAACACCGCTCTTCTTCAGTGCAACACGGTCTTGAACTAGGGAAAACAAATAGGACAAGCACAGGATGAAACAACTTCTGAACAGAAATTAACTTAAAGCTTCTCTGAACTGTCCCTGCACTCCTTTTTCTTGACATAGTAACAAAGCAGAAAAACTTTTAAGACATTAAAGAAATATTACATAGCTCAGGGGTTAAAGAGGGAAAACAGAAGTAAAATTATTCTAAAATTATTAATATTTTAATAAGAAATATGTAGAGAGACTTCTTACAAGAGTACGTAATGACAGGACAAGGGGAATGGCTTCAAACTGAAGGAGGTTTAGATGGGATATTGGGATAAAATTGTTTACTGTGAGGGTGGTGAGGCCCTGGCTTAGGTTACCCAGAGAAGCTGTGGCTGCCCCATCCTTGAAAGCGTTCAAGGCCAGGCTAGATGGGGCCCTGAGCAACTTGATCTACTGGAGGGTGTCCCTGCCTGTGGCAGGGGGGTTTGGTCCTTCCAATCCAAACCATTCTAGGCTATTCCTTTTTTTTACATAGTAGTAACACAAAACTTCTAAGACATTAAAGAAATAATACATAGCTCAGGCATTAAAGAGGGAAAACAGACGTATTTTTTGGTAAATTAAGAATGTAGCTATCATCTTCTTAATCCTAGACAGCTACCCAAAAAATTCTCTCACCTTTATCAAAGTAGCTCAAAGCTTGCTCTAGAGACCCTTCCTGGCCATCATATTTCTGATCATTAGCAGATTGATGATTCTGCAAACTTTTTTCAGAGTCAGTTCTCCCTCTTTTTCGCCAGGCAGAGAGATTGGTTTGGCTTTTTTGAACATGCAGAGGCTGCTTTGAGGTCCTGGAACTCTGCCTTCGCTGCATCGTTTCACACTCCCAGCTGAGACTGGAGAATTTCACTCATTTGTCATGTGAGAGCCAATCCTTCATTAGGCAAGAAAAGAGCTCAGCTGAGCAATGTCAGAGAGCTGGTTCCCTGGTTCCCTGCAAGGAAAAGAAACATTTATTTTCCCAGCAAGCAGATTTTAGAGGCATCCTACATAACATGAGAGTAAATTCAGAAGAAATAGTTTAGAGCTGACTGCTCCCCAAAAGATCAGACAAGATCCTCAAAGATGCAAAGACAACAGCGTATCAAAACTCTCGTCTTACATTAAAAAAGAAAAACAACCCCAAGTAAAAATTAACACAAGCTCCTTTCAAGTTAAACATAATCTTATATAGCGTTTTGATGAAAAAATCAACATAACCAGAAAGTTAATAAAACACAACCAAGTTTTCTTCTGAGTTGATTTTGTACATTATTATTTTCCTTACTTGTCTTGCATATGCCAATACAACCAGTCAACATGTCATGATTCTCTGCAAGGTTATGTACAGATGTAAGAGGATCATAACAACACTTTTCTCCCTATTTCACAAAAATTGGATGCTTCTGCAGCCTTCCTACTAACCTGCTTCGACTGGAAAAACTAAGAAATTTTGTTAACTTCCAAATAGGGCACAAGAGCTACCAAGAGTGCCAAAATGCACAGCTGTGGGTGAAATACAGCCACAAAAAGTGGCATTTTCTCCTCAATATGCGGGAGAGATCAACCTTTTACCCACAAAATAGGAAATTTTACTACAATTTCCTGAACTTGGTAGAGTGTGCACCCCCTGTCCCTGGATTGCTGGAACCTATCTTGCCTGACACAATAAAACAGAATGACTTTCAATCCATACTCCCTCCCCACCTCTCACTTCCTTACGAGGTTTGAATCATCACTATTTCCCTATAGGTTTGTTTGTCACTTGTGCAGCAAAGCTCAGTGACCACACTCCAGAGTACAGCAACAGCGTTCTCTCAGCTCCCTCAGCACCTTCTCTACGCGTGCTTTGTTTTCTTCTGTCTTGCAGGAGTCCTACCAGAAAGGTTTGGCGAAGAGCGCAGCTGGAAGGGCAATTCTGGCTGACAGCGAGCCCAGCCCTGCGCAGCCCCTCGGTGCCCTGTGGCACCAGCTCCCCTCACGCTCCTCCCCTGCCGCCCCCACCGCGACTCCCGCAGGGCCGTCCGGAGCATCCTGAGGGGGCGGAGCGGGCGAGGCCTTCCCGGCCCGGCCCGGCCCGGCCCGGCCCAGCACGGCGACCCCGGAGCGCTCAGAACGCCGGTGGGCCCCGCGGCCCTCAGTGGGGAGCCGGGCCGGGGGAAGGGGGAAGTCACTGACCACCCCCTCCCACGGCCACTGACCTGTCCCTGTCCACCGACCTTCCCGCTGCCCTAGGCACCTGCCCGCTGTCCCGACCACTGACCCTCCCGCTGCTCCGGCCACTCACCATGCCACGGCCACCAACCGCCCCTCTGCTCGGGGCACTGACCATTCCAGGGCAGTTAACCCTCCTGCTGCCCCGGGCACCGACCGCCCCACGGGCACCGACCCTCCCTGGCCGCCTCGCGCCAGCTCCAACCGTCCCCGCGTTCAAACCCCGCCGCCACCGCCCCGCACATGCGCACTGCCCGCGGCCGCCCCTCAGCGCCACGCCTGCCCGCCCGCCCGCCCTCCCAGCCGCGCATGCGCACCGCCGCCACCGCGCGCGGCGGGCGGGAATGACGGCGGCGCTTCCTGCGGCCGGCGCCTGTGCGCATGCGCGGTGCGCGGGGAGCGGGAAGTGCCCGTGAGGGGAAGGGCGCCCTCCCTCCCCTCAGGTGTCTCCTCAGCCTTAGGGCTGCGAACGTCGGCCTAAGGTTACGTTTTAAAAAAAGAGAAAAGGGGAAAAAAGGCACATATAAAGCGAGGTTGTAACCCTGAGGTCGACCGCAGTGAAATGGGGCGTGGAGATAAGATAGCAAAGCGCATGGGGGAAGAAACAGAAGGAAAGAATTAAAGAAAAATAATAAAAAAAGGAAGAGTAAATTAGCATCGAGGTCGTACAGGAGTGGATCTGTTCTTGTCACTTCCAGCGAGCACAGATGGCTGGAAGCGTCCAAAAATAACTGTTTAATACTGGGGGGCAGTGATAGAGGTCAGCCTGCTGAGATAAATACAGAATTCTTGTTACTGGGCTCCAAGATGAGTTGTCTCACTCTGTAACAAAGAACATGCAGCCACTGCTGCGGGGTCAGTTGTTCATATCCCTGCAAATGGGAAAAAAGGGGGTTTTTGAGTAGTCACTGAACAGTCTGCAGCTTTTACAGAGCGAGGCTTTGCTCCATGGGATGGTTTATTATTGTCATCTCTACAAGCTTCAGTGAGGAATGTTACAAAAGATAAACACAACAGTTGTTCCCAAAGGTTTCCTGGCTTGGATGCCCAGGTGAAAGGGCTGCAGCAGTTCAGTGGTGTGGGAATGCACAGCATGCTGTGGCTTTGAGTCGGTGCTATTTTTATTTGGTTTTGAATTAAAACACAATTAATAGCCCAGTTGGGGCATGGTAGTAAAGCGTCTTTTGGGAAGTAAAGGGAATTTTGTATATATATATTGGATGACCTTGAGATAGTCTGTGAAGATGAGATTGTCTAACAGAGGTCGTCTGCTGGTTCCTTTGCTCACAGTGCACATCTGATAAGAGAGATTTAGTCTATCTGGAGCTCTGGGAGGAGGCTTTTTCAGCATATATATGTATATTTTGCTGCTAAAATAGATGCAGCCCTAAATATATATATATATATGTGTGTATACACACACATATATATAGGGCTGCATCTGTTTTAGCAGCAAAATTCAGGAGAAAACTGCATATGAACATCCATCATCAATTTTTATAGAGATACAATACTGGCAGTTTACTGGAGTTACCTTTTCTCACTGCTGCATTGAACTGTAGCAGAACTTTATTTGAGACTGTTTCAGTAAAATACCCAAATGTCTCTTTTAAATATCTGTGGTTATTAATATATAACCAAGTAGAGTTTATTTGACTTCCACTCTGCATCACCTTGTCTCTCAAATTGCCTGACATGATTCTGCCCATTTAAGGTGGAGTGTTTGACCAGAGGGAAATGTTTTCAGACACGTCTCTCAAATAAGAAATTTGTTTCTGTAAAGACATTTTTCTCCAAATTTCAAAAAGTTTATTTTTGTGACTAATTAAAAAAAAAAAAGGAAAAACTGAAAACAGACAAACATTAAGAAAACCAGACAAATTTCAGAGGTAACACATGCTCCTTATGACACTCTAAGATTTCAGATACAACACAGGGATTCAGGCTCTGGTAACAGGACTTATCCCAGCTCACTGAGGCTGTACGTAGGATGAGCATTGAGGTACCTGCAATTGTTCAGACCCTCATCTACCAAAAATAAACAACAATTCTATAAACTCACAGTAGCTGTGGGGGGGAAAAAAGGGAACTTGCAGGGAAGTGGGGAGCACAATGCTACTTGTTAACATTAGAGAGATATTTTGGAGCTCTTTGGGCAGTTCTGCTCCCCATCCCCTCTCCAGGCACCCTCACTGTCTGCCAAGAAGGGTGAAGAGATGCCACTGCCTCAGGTGAAGCAGGCAAAAAACTACTGTTATCAGGCCATTGTCCCAGTTTTGGAGCCTCTGCAGGGAAATCAAAGAAGATGTAAACAGAGCATCCCATGTTTTCTCTGTACAAGCATTCCATAGAAAGGACTGGGCACAGAGGCAGCAAAGCCCAAGGAATCCCTCTCTCCAACACAACAAACAGCACTTTTTTGGTAACAGGGTCCCTTTTACCCCTTGACCATGGAAAGGGAAATGCAGATGTGTGTGTGGGGCTGCACAGGGACACTGGTCATGTCCTGGCTGGACACTGGTCATGTCGTGGCCAGCCACTGCTCCGGGCAGCAGCAGCGCACCCAGGCCTGCTCTGCTGCCGTGGGGCTCAGGGCTGCTGCTCAGGACAATCTCCCCACTGCAGCAGTGCCAGGGTGGCCTGAGTGCCCACCCAGAGTATCAGGCTGGTTTTGCAGCTCCTGCTGAGGCCAGCACTGCTCCAGCCGGGTTGCTGACTGCCTCCAAGCTGTCCCTGTGGAAGCTAGCTTGTGTTTTTCTACCTTACAGGGCAGCAGCAAAAGCAAGACTACAGTGTAGACATACCTTGTATCTCTCAGACCCCAAGTGCAACTTTATTTAGACAGACAAAAAAAGAAATGCAAGTAGGTAAAAATAAAAAACCAAACTTTCTGGGTGATTTTGGAGAGAGCTGCCTCGAGGGTCCGTGTTTCCTCCCATGCACTCAACTAGGACACCTTGACTTTGCCTTTCTCAGGAGCTGCTTCATGGATGAGTGGCTGCTCATCCCCGTTCACCGACAGCATCCTCTTCTCCGGCGGCAGCTCCTCGGGCTGCCGAGCAATCAGCAGGCGGCAGGTCAGCAGGATCCCAAAGACCAGGGCGTGGGCATAACGCTTGAGGGGGTCCCCCACCAGCTGGTGGAAAAAGAGCACGGCCAGCACGAGGAGGAGGAGCAGGAAGTTGGCCACGTCCTTGGGGCGACCGGGCACCAGTGTCATGACAATGCCACACGCCACTTCCAGGGCGCCGATGCTCTTGCGGAGGAGGATGGAGCTGACTCCCATCTTCTTGAGCATGGGCAGGGCCCGCACATAGCTTTTGTATGCTCGTTTCTGGAATCAAGCAGCCAAGGACATCACGTGAGAAAGTGGAGGCAAAGGTGACTTCCATTGAAACAGATTGATGTGCAACATGACCTAAAAATTATTTCAATCGTCACAGACCCCTCTGGCACAATACCCAACATGTAAAGCTTCTGTTTGGGGGTATATTAAACCATCAACCTGCAATTCCCTCTTTCTAAGCTGTTTTCTCCTCACTGGAAAGCAGTTCTGCAACCTCTCACCCATCTTTGGAACTACAACCAGGCCAGGTGTACCTTACCCTGAAATCTGAAGTTCTGACTGCTGGAATTAGCAGTGCAGAACCATGTTATTAAAACAAACAAACCTCTTTCTAAGAGTACCTTGTGCTTTAAAATTGACTAATACTCCCAATCCTTGCAGAGCCAAAGCACAGTAAGTAAACACAAGTCTCTTTCTACTCCAAAGCAACTTACAACATCCCAAAGTAACTTACAGTATTCCAAAGCAATTTACAGTAGTTATGGGCAGTGCAGGCTTAGGGTGGGACTAAACATGAAAGCTGAGATTCACCAGTCCTATCCTGTGCTGACATACCTTTATGATCCTTTCTTTCCTCACATGAAAGCAAGCTGACATTTGACATTATTTGCTCCTTGGTTTATGCTGGATTTAGAAGCAGTGTAAGCTGCAAGACTCATCCTGCTTACACAGCTGCCTCATTCTTTTGAGGAAAGAAACAATCTTTGTCTTTACACATGTCCAGGTTCTTGCATTTGAACATTAGGTCCTGGTGGCCTTACTGTTTTGTTTGGGTTTTTTTCTCTTTTTGATTTGCAATCAAGTATTTCCATTGTATATATATATATATATATATAATTTTTCTAATAAGGCTCCTATATTGAGCGTCAGACACTGAAATTATTTCCACTTATACTTGAGTATAATATCCCTGAAGACATTTTTGCCATTGTGCTCTTTGTTTTCTAATCAGCGTGAGGGAAATGGAAGCCAAATCTCAGGTATAGGATTGTTCAGCTCTCACAGGCACTGATCAGACTGTGGGTTTACTTCCATACAATTTTGGAAACCTACATTACAGGCATACAGAACTTTCCCACATCTCCATAGGTTTTGATGCTTCCTTCTGAGAGGATCTGATGCTTCACAGGTGGTTAAAAAAACCCAGCATTGTCATTTTTGCTACAAAAAAAATTTAAGATCTTATGACACATTTACTCCAAGTGTTTGCATTGTAAGGATATATTTTAAACCATCAGTGACTAAAACCTCAGAGCAGAGTATTTTTAAACAGTTGTGAAAAATACAAGATTTTAAAGAAATGTACTATAAGCATGTCCTAGAGTACTCTGGTATTTTAGGTATTTTAATAGGCAAGCTAATGTGTTTTTTGCTGAATGAAAAACTACAAGTTTGGTGTCTTAGGTAGATAACAGAGGTTCTCTGCTGGGGACAAAAAACCATCCTTATGGATTAGCAAGGTCAGGTTTTTCCTGACAGACCACCACAGGATGTAGCACAGCAAAGGCAGGAGAGCCTAATGAGCCATGAATATATAACAATATGGACTATGAAGAATAATGGTGCTGTGTAATACCTGCTTTATAAGAACAGAGATCATTCCTACCTGTAGGCCTGACTCTTGATAAAGCAGAAGGGGACACAGAAGAGAAATATTTTACAGAGCAAGCATTTTGCAGTGCTCCTAAAGTCTCTGTGCTTTTTTTTTTCTGTAGCAGAAGCTTAAGAGCTTTGTTTTCTATGGGTTTTACCTCATGTGTCTCTTGCCCATGAGTTACTTCTTGGGGATTTTCCTCTGTGAGATCCCTGTGCTGGGCTGCAGACTAGGCACTGCAATTCAGATGTTATTTGAGAGCTAAGGAAAAGCAGCTGGGCAGGTGGAGCAAAGGGAGAGAACAGAATGTGCTGGAAACTTCCAGCACTATTTTTGTAGGGGCACAAAAATGGTACTAATCTTTTCAACCACCACAATAAATAACTGGGGAAGCGGTAGGTGGGGGCAGGAGAATAAATAAACACAGATGAGGAAGCAAAATGTGGCAGCCAGTCCCCCACCTGCCTGCAGCTCGCAGCTGGCAAAGCTCTGCAGCAGGGCTGGCCCTGAGCAGAGAGGAGCACAAACCAGTTCACCCGGTGAGAAATGCACACAGTGACTTCTCCGTCCTCTCCTCACCCCTTTCCCCTTAGGCAAGATGGGGACAGGCTCATTTCCCAGGCCAAAGAGAATAATAAGAAGGCTATTAATAATACCTTCCTCTGCCAGCTAAGAATCTCAAAGCATTTCACAATCATTAATTAACCCCTGCACAAGTCTGGTGAGGTAGGGACAGTCAGTATCATTATCCTTGCTTTAAAGCATCGAATTTTGAGGATGAACATCTGCCAGAGCAGGCATCTGCTTTTCCTACCCCCACCCTGTGGATAGGTTTCCCCTCGGGGATCAGCTGTCCCTGCCTGCTGCACGTCTGGCATTTCTGCAGGCCTTGCTTTTAGGGACCCTTGTGTCCCATCTTCTGCAGGCTGTGTGCTGTGCCACCCCATCCTCCTTGCCTCCCCTCCCCATCCTTATCCACCCGAGGTTTCTCCGTGGCTCAGCTGGAGCCAGGCGAGGGCTGCCAGGATATCCTGGGCACTGCGTATTATTGGCTTCTCTCCATGTCTATCAAGTAACGAGTCCGATCAGCTCCTGCCCCTCGCTCGGGGTTCCAGGGCAGTTACCCCCTGCGTCCCCCACGGCTCCTGCGGCTAGGCGGGAGAGCCCTAAAGCACCTCCCTGCGTGCTGCCCGACTCACCATCTCATTGTAGGCATCTCTGCTGAGCCGGGGGGTCAGTTTGATGGTCCCCATAAAGACGAAGAAGAGCCCCAGGGCCACCGAGAGGGCGACGATGGTGATGGTCCTGGGAGATGCCATAGAGCCGCAGGGATCCTGTCCTAGCGAGGCCTTGTGGCTCTGGCTGCCAGCCCGGGTGGGAGGGAGTCCGTCACCATTGAAGGCTGTAGGAATAAAGCTGCAGAGGCGGGAGGATGACAGCGGGAGGGGATTCAGCCTCCTCCACTCAGCAACCCCTGGGTCCTAAAGCCCTGCAGCCAGAGCCAGGCAGCTCCAGCGCTGGAGCACAAGAGGAACTCATCCTCGTTTCCTTGTGTGTTCCATAAATCACCCACAGAAAGCCGAAACTGAGTCAATTCTAGGGATGTCGGATAGCAGTCCAAGGCAGAGCACAGTTATTCATTGGTGGAAAAACAGGGACATGTTAGCAGAGGGCACAGGGGTAACGTGCTGTGGAGAAGTGGGCAGGGGTCTCTTGTACATAGAGGGCTTTCAGTTTCAGATACTCAGATGCTGTGAAAAACGGTTCGCACTTACTCCTTTTTTAAAAATTTAAAAGTTTAATAGTAAAAATTTGAGGTTATACAAATTAGGATAATTTGGGTTAGGACAATAAAAAGAAAAGTATTACGGACATCCGGGTGCTTCTCTCAAAGGGGAAAAGCACACCGCACTTCATAAGGGTTACCCCTTAAAAGCAATAGTCTGTTGCATATTCATACTTCGTCATACATGATTCAAACATTCCTCTCAAACAAAGGGTTCTTCAGTTTCTTGTCTGTTTCTTGTCTGTTTCTTGTCTTCTAATCCTTTCTGGTTCCAGAGTGTCTACGAAGGTAAAAATAAGAGGAATAACTCTATTCGTGTCTTCGTGTTGTTTTCTTTAGGCAAGGAATTTCTTGGTTGTCTTTGTTCATTCTTTGAGTTAGTTACAGAAAGAATTTTACATTACATGGCTCTTATTTTAATATTATGCCTTAACAAAAAAACTACATTTAAAAATTAATACAGCACTACAAAAATTAGTACAACATAACTCTCTAACATAACACATGTAGTATTCATTCTAATATTTGCGAAAAGCCAATCATATACTGTGCATTTTTCACAGATGCTCATACATAGCAAACAACAGATTGCTTCGTTTATTTGCACCAGGAAAGAAAATAAATGTTTTGTCCCTGTGGCTCTCTTGGAACCCGATGCTCAAAAGGGAAGGTGAGGCCACTTGTGTCATCCGCCCCCGCTGCAGATAAAACCTATCCTGTATGTTCAGCTATCCAGAGGCTAGTGGAAAGGTTTTATGATCCTCTGGTACTTTCTGATTTAAAGTCATTGTCCCCCCTGCAATTAATGCAACAAATTTCCTTTTGACCAAAACATAGCAGAAATCTATTCAGATCTCACAGCGAGAAACCAAGGTATAAATACATGAACAGAACTGCTGGGGTATTGCATCCTTTGGTATGAAATGAAAACAAGAGGCTGCAACAGCGTATAAAAACCTACACTCATGGGATAGTGCAAAAGTGACACTTCCTATGCCTGTCAGGAATCTCATCATCACTCCCTTTATGGTGTAGTAATTCTTAAGTCCTAAACACATGTATTTTGAGCCCCCCGTGGCTTGAGAACTGGTTGTTGAGAATGGTGGTTGTTATTATTCAAAGCTGAGGACTGGAATTAAAAGTCTGAAAAATACAGGCAACTCTCCCAGTTTCTTTGTGAGTTTATCAGCCTTGATTCAAAATATTCTGGGACTCACAGAACACAAGGGAACTCTGCTCACTTAGACTCCCCACCCCATTACAGCAGCTCCATCTCTGGAAGAGCTGGAAAAACATAACAACACTGTGAGCAGTACAGGACACATACAAAACAGAAGAAAATTTTAAATTAGCTATTGCAGAACATCCTGAAGAGGAAAAATATTGCAGCTGAAATTTTCACAGAACACTTCATATTTAGGCATCAGCAATCATTAATGGAGAAGGGGGAGGCAGATATGAAAAGAGAGACACTGAAATCTGTTTATTTCGTTTTATAGAAAAATCTCATTGTCGAAGCTGGTGCCTCCTCTGGGCAGGGATCCCAACAAAAGAATCCCGGGGCTTTCATACTCTTCCAACCTAAATCTCCCACAACAGCTCTGACCAGTGGAAAATTAGAGTCTGGTGTCTTGTCATTGTTCTTTTGTTTGTGTAGTCTGTGGGTGAGAAGCCACCCACACCCACCCAGCGCTGGAAGTCCCGTGTCTTTTGTTAGGCACAAGGTCAGCGCCCATTCACGGCTCCTTGCCTGGGGCTCCAGCGATTTCCCACTATCCAGGGCACAATTTGCAGCTCGAACACCGAGCTACATATTTCTCAACACAGGGAGAGTCTTTTCCAGGCTGCTTCAACCAGCAGCCCAAGGTCTGCCGGGGAAGGAAGGGTGAATAAATGCTAGAGAGAACCTTTTCACCCCAGAAATACAAGTAGTTCTTTACAGAACAGTGTTGCTAGGCAACCCAAAGTAAGAGAAAAAACAAAATTATTTATTTTTTTACAACTTCACAGACAATAAGTTAAAATCCTAACTACATCGGCTCTTCAGGACAGGACGACGTTGCTTCCCAAGTTCTCAGAGCTCATTCCTGCCTCTTTGTCAGCGTGTGAACAGCAGCACCAGCTCACAATGAACAGTGTGAGGAAACATGTCAAAAGGAATAGCCAGCACAGGGGCAAATGGCTCCCCTGCCAGCTTCTTCCGTGGGTCAGGTGGGCAGCACAGCCTGTGGAAAGCAAAGAGCATTCTTTAGACCAGTAGCAGAATCCTTTCCACAACAGGTATCACAATCCAAGGGAGACCCACAAAGGAGGTATTATGTGTTTGACTAACATTCCTCAGAATCTGCAGCTGCCACTGACTGAGGTGTGGAACCATCAATACTGAATCCAAAACCAGCTCTGAAAACTTCAGGGACAAGCTGAACAGTCAGTGGCAGGATTAAAGCTCCTTTTCTCACAAGCCATCCCAACTGAAAGACACTCAATTTTCAGTTTTGCACTGCCCGTATGGCTGCCTGCAGACAGATTTATCACTGGGTCTACCCCAGCTAAAGACTGACCAGATAAAGCTACGTGATTAATCCCTAAGCAGGTGACAAATCCCCTTGGCTTCACTTTCTTGGCGAGGGTCAACCTTCCTGCAGTGAACCCAACAGACTCTGTATCTCACATCCAAATGTGCCTTTCTTTTTAGTAAGGATGCACATGTCATTGTGCCACGTTTGAATTCTTTTCTATTCCGCACTGATGCCTTGTCTGGACTTAACAGGGTCTGTCACTGATATCAGAAAGGAGAAGAGTGCTCACTCAAGGAAGTTCCTCATGGCTTCACCCTCTGGCTTGCAGGAAACGTAGAGCAGCCTGCGGATGGACCTGCAGCTCCGGATGGCTCGTACAACCCTGTAGTCTGCAAAAACAGACAGCCTGCTTTCCCACCACTATCCTGAGCTCTGCAGAAGGAATGACTACCCAGCATCACAGAACTGTCATAAATACAGATGCATATTTTGCCACATTCTGTCTCAGATGAAGTCTCTCAGGAGGCCACGGGTGCGACCCACACTGCTGACAGCTTAGCCAATTTGGCAAGCAGGGCAGAGCAATGGGAGAAGTCCCTCTGCTTCTCAGGGGGATGGAGGATGAGAGAAAAAATGTTACTCAACTAAGCAAAGGCATATAAAACCTTCCACACACACTTGTGAGAGTGCATCTGGGCACCAGGATCAGTGTGTGACTGCCCAGGACACACTCCAGGGGAGACCACTGAGACAGTTTGAGGGCTGGGTTATTCAGCCTGGGGAAGAGAAGGTAAGCAAGGATCCATTTACTATCTTCAGGGACCACATGGGGGATTACAGATAACTGAGAATCTTCTCAGAGGGGCATGAGAAGAGGATGAGAAGCAATAGCTATATCACAGCAAGGGAAAATCCTGATTAATATATTAAAGAAAACATTTTCAGGAGAGGGATACACCCTTGGACACATTCAAACCTCAGCTAGGCTTTATATCCTATACAACCTCATACAACTCTGAAGTTGGCCTTGCTATAGTTGAGAGATTGCACCACAGACCTCCAGAGGTCCCTTCTCTCTTAAATAATTGTGCGAGCCTGTGAAAGATGGAAAAAAGATTAGAGCTAAAGGGAAAGCATGATGAAGGAACTGAAAACAGCAGACTTTATGGGATTTTAGCTGCTGTCAGCAACAAGAAATGAGAGACTAAGCAAGGAAAGGGAGCCAGTATAACAGGTCTCACAGAACTTGTTCAAAACTCTGTTTACAAGATGCAAATAAATAGCATTTTCTCTCACGTAGGCCAGCCCGAGAAGGGTTCACCACAGCAACAAGCGGTCGGGCATCCTCCCACAATGCCAGGAGCTGTGGTAACACAGCCTCTGCCTTTCCACTGTGGAACTCACAGTTTGAGATCCCTGCAAAACAAAAAAGCAACCACATGAACCAAGTCTCATCAAGAGTAAGGTATAACATGAACAACCCTTTGCTGTGTGAAGGTAACTGGTTAGGGTCCCTCTGCTCACTTCTACTCCGATTTTTCAGCATTTAGTTTGAAACTTTTTGCCACAGCAAGTTTGAACTCACCATTGAATGCTGCATTCCACTCAGCATCCTCTATTGCCTTCTCCACCACCTCAACACCAATAACCTTGGACACTCGGTGAGCCAGAGAGAGACCAATTGTGCCTGGAAACATGGGACACAAAAATACTCCATACATTCAGGCTGAAGAAACAGGCCTTTACATAGCGAGGATCGACTCTGGAATGCAAAGCTCTGGGAGCCCAGGAACCCACCTGTGCCACAGCAGATGTCAAGGAGGACAGTGTCCCCAGTAGGCTGGCAGAGCTCCCCGACTGCCTGGTACAGAACTTCTGCTCCAGCCGTGTTGACTTGGAAAAAGGCGTCTGGAGAGATGCGGAACTTGAGGCCCAGCAGTTCTTCGAAGATGTGTGGTGCTCCATGGAGGAGTTGGTAGGGGGACTGCTCATGGGAGCAGCGTGTCATGGTGCTGGCAGAGCACACAAAAAACAGCTGTTAGAAGGCAGCAGAGAGGAGCTGGTTTCCATTCCCAGGGTGCTCATGGGCAGCGGAGGATGGTTCTTTCCCCCACCAACTTATATTTCATGTGAGCCTTTCAACAAGATTAAAGCATTTGGATTCTTTGTAAGGGATCTGTGACTTGCACAGCCTAAATTTCATTAAAAGGATCAAAATAACTTGGCAGAAGGCAGCATTCCTCAGGTCTATTCCCCAGTTTTGCTGCTAATGTGATTTACTGTCTTGGGATAGTCACTGGAAGTTTTTTCTTTAAGTTTCCCAGACTCGTAATTCCCATGAGGTAGAGCCATAGTGTGTTCAAATAAGTCTGGAAAAATAAAAGACAGGGCCATCTTAAAGCCACATCTTCAAGGGGGATGCAAACATCTGTCATTCTCTTCCAGCACTCCCTGAACTGGTGGAATTTGAATTTGGTCAGAAAGGGGGTAGAAGAAGGAGGTGGCTTTGTTTCCACTCATTCCCCCTGTCGAGGCATTTACCTCTCTTGGAAATAAAGTGAAGTCAAGGCACAGACTGCTCCAGACCCACATGTGAAGAAATCCTTCAGCAATGCTTTCTGAGTAGCCAGTGCCTCCTGCCAAGAGTGAGAAAGGAAGAACTGTCTCTTTGGGTAACCTGATTAGACCCCTCTCCCCAGCAACACAGCCAGCAGGCTCAGCTCAGCCAGATGTCTGATGTGCCTCTTGCCCTGTCCTCCTTGCTCACCTGGCCCAGCTGCTGGGGGTGGAAGGTGATGATAGCCATGGTGTGGCCACATCTGGTGGTACGGACCACGAGCTCTCGCCAGTGTCCACCTTCATGGAAGAGGATGCAGGGGTCCAGAGGGGAACGACAGATGAACTCCTCATAGCACTGAGGGGAGCGGAAATGGCACTTTTAGTACCATGAAGACAACTGCCCTGCTCTTCGCCCCCCAGACAGGCAGCCCTTCCACTACTGTGGTCTGCTTCTTCTGTTTGATTTCAATACACTGGGTGAATGCTCCTTCCACGCTCTTGAAAGACAAGACATTTTAATAATTTCAATTTGCAATTCTTATGTATTTTAATAATTTCAATTTGCACTTCTTATGTATTTTAATAAACTTAATTAAGGAATTAATTGTCACTTGATTCACTTCATTACTCGGGACACTTTATGGGCTGCAATATTGACATGGGAGTTTTTATAAAAGTATTTATCCACCAACTAGAATCAGGCATGAAAATTTTCAGAAGATGAAAATGGACTTGAAAACACAGCATAATTAAATATATGTCCATAATTATGGACATTCCCATAATTAAAATTACAGTGCTCTCCCAAGTAAGAGATATTGCAGTCTCTCTATTCCACAGTGAAGGGACAGACATGACTTATTTATTTACCTGGGCTACTTGTTTGTGCTTCGAGGGTATGTTCTCCACGTGGTTGGCTTTCACACAGACAATATTTCTTTCTGTAGAGAGATGGACAGGAATTTAATTGCTCTGGCTCAGAGCACATAAACCACTGTAGCATCTGACATGATAAACTGTGGAGAGTCCTTTCCCCATTTCCACAGCCCATGCCAGCAGTTTTGTCTGAGCTTCTTGTCCTGCACTGACCTCTGCCAGTTCCTACATACAACCCCACAGTTTTGGGGTTCCCATCTGGTCCTCGATTCACAGAGAAAGTCGATTTGTTTCGGTAGCCGTTAATGATGGGCTGAGGGAGAAAAGAAGGAAGAGCAAAGCCTTGGATTAAAAGAAAAAGCCATGGAGGAAAGCCAAACCCCAGCCTGGTTATTCTGTTGCCAACATGGGAGGATGTATGTGAATGGGCAAAACACAGAAACAGAGCTTGTGCACAAGAACCCCAGTACCGCCCCTTGGGGACAAGAAGTGTCTCTCTGTGACAGAATGGTGACAGGTTTAACAGAGAGGCCTTAGGCACAAAAAAAAAGGGTTCCTAAGCACTGGGCTTATTTCACCCTTGGGCAGTCACGAGCTGCAAAGCACAAGTTAGCAATGGCTGACTCAGACACACTCTCTGCAACCAAATGATGCCCTCCATGAGACTCTTGAGTTGTTGAGTGAGAGACTGTTCGTGGCTCAGAGGGAAGAGCATTCCTGTGGGACACTCACCGAAGGGACTACAGGCTGCAGAGGACAGCAGAGCCCACCAGGTTTCTGTGCATCTATGCCCAGATCCTCAAGACGAGATGCCAGTGTCTGCAAAGTCTTCCTCTGGCTTTCATACTTTACCTGCAGAGGAGTTCTAAGGCAGAAACACTCTCACAGGACCACACGATGGTGGGCAGCTCTTCATCACCCACCTCAGAGGAGTCCAATAGGAGGAAAAACTGCAAGTGAAAATATAGCCCCAGAGGAGCTCTGCCCTTTTCATAACCACAGCTGCTTGGACAAACAGGAAGAAAGAAAAATCCTGTGTCTCTGGTCCCCAAATGCTGGCCTGGAACACTTTGTCTAACCTGGAGCCCCAGTGAAGGAGAGCAGTCCCACAGAGGACAGGATCACTGTGCAAATGCCCATCCTCTGTACTACAAGGAGCCTCCCAGTTCTATCCTTCAGAATAACAGGATTAAAGCAGTAGTAAATGGGGTCTGAACAATTTGCAGCATTAAGATGCTAAGGGCTACTGCTCAACGGGATAGGAGGGACAGCTGGGGCAACACAACAGAGAAAAGTCTGTGTAAACACATCTTACCTGCAGCTGCTCTTGGTAGGGAAGTCTCCACAATGGTGTCACTGCATTTGCTAACCTGGAAAGCACAACAGCAAGGCAGTGCCCAGAGCTACTTGACTCCTAATTCCTATGGCATAACATCCCTGTCAGCTACTTCATGGGCAGGTCTGTTCTGGTGTGAGCTCTGCACCAGGGCTGGCGGTGATCACCCAGGCTCCCAGGGAATCTCAGTGGAATGCACAAGTTTCGGTGTAGCAGGAGGGAATTTCAAGCTGCCCATTCTCACTGACCCGGCCACCCACACAGAAGTAGTTTAGAGATAAACCTCAGAACTTGCCACTACTCACATCCAAAGCAGAACAACGAAGAACAAAACACATAAAAGCTGGTTAAAACAAAACAAAACAAAACAAAACACATATACCCTAAAAAGACCCCCCAAAAAGAGGTGAGGCTGATATGATTCAAGCACTCATAAATGACTCCCGGAGCTCATGGGGACCACCCAGCAGCTGGATAAGTTGCAGCTATTGCTTACCTACGATTTTTGGAGCTGCTTCCAAAGCACCCAGTGCCAACTACTCTGAGGTCCAGGACTGCAAATCACATGGACTATCACTTTTTGCTTGCCAATATTGCAACTTATCTGCTCCTTTCCTCTCAGAACTTTTCATTTGTCTTCTCCACTATCCCCTCCTCCAGGTAAACGAGCTGAGCCCTGGCTCTTCTATTCCTGCTGGGTGGAAGTAAACCCCCCCAACCCACCACCTTCACAGCTTTAGGTGCTTGCTGCTTTGAAAGAACGCTTGGTCATTTCGGAAAAGCCATACCTCTCCTCCCAGGAAGGCTCTGGCAGGCTGCAGCTCACCCTGGCCTTCTTCTTCCCTTCCCACGCTGCTGCTGTGGTTGTCACCAGGCTGCGGTGCGGAGCGGGCAGGCTGTGCAGGGCGAGCGGCGGAGGGCGGAGGTGGCAGCGCGGTGGCCTCAGCACGCAGGACAGAGCCATGGCGGGGCCGAGGGGCTGCGCCCGCCGCGGGCAGCCCAACGCCGGCACGGGCTGGGGAGCCGGCCCCGCTCCGGGCACTGACCGGGACCCGCTCCGGCAGCGGCATCGGCGGCCGGCGGCGAGCGGAAGTGGCGCGGTGAGAGCCCGGGGACCTCCCCGTGCCCGGCCCCGCGCTCCCCGCCCCGGGCCGCAGCGGAGCCCGGCGGGTGCGGACTGAGCTTTCAGCGCTGTGCTGATCGGACACGGGTAGCGAAGTGTCACAGCAACTGCGTGGCCGCACTGAGCTGGCCTGGGACAGACTGAAAGCTGGGTGCCACCTGCCACCACCGAGCCTGTCCGATGGGATACTGCGGAGAGCAGGAGGGAGGTCTGGCTGCCGTGTCACCTCGGCTCGCAGGGGGCGTGCAGGTGGCTACATGTGATCGTATGGACAGGAGTGCAAGAACAGCCTCTCCCAGCCAGCCCAGGCCGTGCCTCCAGCAGATGCTCAGGGAAAAGCGAGGAGCAGGCAAGCACCCGTGGTCCCATGCTCACTTAATCTCTCCATCATGAAATATTTTCAGCGCTGGACATTTTCCGAGTCAGACGTGGCTTTTTTGTTAGGGACCCCGAGAGCTGTCTTGTCCAAGTGTTTACCTGTCACCCTTTGATATCACCTAAAATTCCTGGCGCCACACATCCTTTGGCCAAGAGGCTTACCCACCCACTTGCTACCATCTGGATGAATTGTTCTGTGAACCTGGTTGCTGCGGTTCCCTCCAAGAGCTCCAGAGCCTGACCGTCTCCCCGCCCGGTCCCGCTCCTCGTCCCGTCTCATCCCGGTGGGGCCGCAGCAGGAGCGGGAGTCCTCCACTCCGCAAGGGGGCGCGATAAGATTCAGGCCCGCTGCATTCCTGGGGCGGTGCTCGCCGCTTTTAGCCACGCCCCACGGGCGGGGTTATACAACATGACCACGCCCATCACAGGCGGTGACAGCTGGGACGCGCTGTCTGCAGTAGCCGCACCTTCGCCACGCCCCCCTGTCACGGGGTGCCGGCGCGGGCGCTGATTGGCCGGCGGCGCAGGGCAGGGCGGGCGCTGATTGGCCGGCGGCGCGCGGCGGAGCGCGGCCCGGC